>JASDQU010736044.1:252884-273924 GCA_032191745.1 Picea mariana
AGAGTCCAAGTAGGATTTTCTGGAGGCTTATTTGGTGTAGAAGTTCCCTTTTTGGGTGGCATGTTGGCCAAGTATCACTTTTGAACCTTGATTTTGAGGTGGTTCTGCTAGACAATATTTCTTCTTGTTGTATCTCCCAATTTTTGGACCTTCTGGGTATGAAACTTTATCTTATCTATTTCTCTGATATGTCTTCTCTTCAATTCCATAGGTCTGATCAAAATTGGATGTGCCAAGTGGAATTTACGATAACTTCCCCACAACTTGTTGATTTTTGGTCTTTCCAGGAGATCTCACTTGTATAGTGTGCCCCGCACACAATAATTGATATCAAATTCTGAAACTTGTACTCAAAGTACTACAGACTGTCCACGATCCAATGCAACCAGTCCCACTCAATTTGGATACTCCAGCAAGAAGTTATGATTGTTTTACCTAGAACACCTTCTTGAGACTAGTCAATGGGGCTAGTCAGATACCCTATCTTACACAGGGTGTATCTACAAATTTAAGATGACCCAGAAGCTGAACATTTTTCCACAGATAAAATACTAATTTATGTAAATTTTCTCCAGATTTCAGGGTCTGAAATGTTACAGAAAATGTTTTATAGCAAAAATTCTACAATGACTCATTTCAGGATGATTCCAAAACCCTATCTTGTACCGGATGTATCTCCTAAATTATAAGGCCTCAGGATCTGTATTTTTAACACAACGTACCTTGGTCCGTCTTATAAAAACCCTTTAAGACGTTCCTCCAGAAACGTTGTAGAAAAAAAGTTATATCGAAAATGCCACGGTGTCTCAGATATAGCAGCGAAACCCCAAGACCTTGAGCTCTGATTCCATATGTTAAGAACCAAACATCAATATAGCATAGAAAAACCTAAAGAAAAATAATCAACGCCTTGAAAAAGAGATAATATCAGATAATAAGCCTCTTCGAGGGGGCAACCTCCTTTTACCCCACATAAATGTTCAAGTACAAGATGATTCAAAATGAAAATGTCTCCTTGGTATTTATAGGAGACTAGGAGGTTTAATGGCTTAAAGCCGACATAAATAAAATAACATTACTAATATAAATTACAACTAATGGCCTTAGGCCGACATAAATAAAATAACATTACTAATCTAATATGCCCCAATTAAGTGGTAATGAGCCAATATTAGGGCTTAACACACCATGTCAAATAGGTTTAGAAGATGAAGAGTACATAATCAACAGAGATATATTGTTTTTCTTTAATTGTTAAAAACATAGACATATTGAAATAGAATTCCATGAAGTAAATGAGACAGAAAAACTAATTAAAAAAGAAGACAATTATGAAGAAGAATTTATCAGTGCTTTAGATGAACTAAGAAAAAAATGAGAAGAAAACAAGTCACTCAAGAAATAATTGATGAAACTAACGGAATGTGTTCACATTTTTTAAGAAGCCCAATAGGTCATCAAGAAATTAAGGACTCAACTAGAAGAATCCAAAAGGATCAAAGAAAATCTTAAAGATCAAAAGTAGTATTTCGAAGCCAACATACCAGTACAGAAGGAAGAAGAAAAAATCAGAGAAAATATATTGACAAATCATCTTAAGGAAAGAACTAACGATCTAAACTAGATTGAGGCAAATTTTGGTCAATAAGAGAAAGGAATTGAAGAAGAAATAATAACATTAAAAATACATCCTGAAGAATCACAAAGAACAAAAGAATTCATGAAGTCTTAGATAATGAAGAAAGAAGAAAAGGTTGAGAATCTTGCAGAAGAAGTTGTCACATTGACAAGTAAAATCGTCATGCTCAACAAGAACGTTGAAGAGACAGAAACATCCACATCAGTTATAGAGAATGAAAAGAAGCACTCTAGGTTGATAGAAAATATGAATGAAGAAAATAGAAAGAGTTATGCAGAAGTACTCAAAGGAAGGAATCATGGTCAACCAGAATCTAAGAAAACTACTAAAGATACATCTTCAAGAAGACCATGCATGTTCAAGCCACAAAGAAGCTTCAATCATGATCATGATTAGTTAAGGAAGAAATTCAGAAGGACTACACCACAAATAAGATCATTCACTCCTAGGTATGCAAAATTCTTTTATGGTCATTGTTTTTGTTGTACTAATTTTGGAGATAAGGTTGTAGATTGCAGGGATTATAAAAATGTTCAAGCAAGAAATGCCTATGTGGCCCCACATAACATTGAATGTTACAAATTTTATAACTATGGACACATAGCTAGTGATTGTAGAAGCATGAACGATACTTCCATGAAAAAAAATATTGATATCAGATATAAGAAAGTATCGATAAGAAAACACGAAGAACAGGTGAACAAAGCCCAGGTCCCATAGATTGCAATATTGGCAATAAAACAAGATGAAGAAAATTCTATAGAGAAAAAGAAAGATGTCAGATAAAAAAAGGTTTGGAAAATAATTGAAATAAAGGAAGGACAAGTAAATAAGGAACAGGTTCAAGAGATTGTACCTTGAGGCATTGTAGTCAAAGATGAATCCACAGATAGAAAGAAAGAAGTCAGATCTCAAAGAGATGATGAATTTACCAATGAATATGATGATGAATACACATCAGAGAAGGAATTGTACTGAGTCATCTGACTTAGAGACTCCCAGGTAACATGAATATTAGACAAGGGGAGTCTATGAAATAGCCGTGACAGACCAAATAACAATCCCTCAAGCATCTTTCATAGTTTGAGTAGATAGATCCAGAGAAGTCAGTTAGAATAAGTACATTTTGATAGTTGTAGTAGTGAAGACTTCATGATAATATACTAATAAATAGGTCAACATTATGGACAGTTGTGCAGTATAGTATTGGACAGTATGGAAAAAGTTGAATTTGTAAGAACACTTAGTAGGTTTGGATAGATATATTAAAGTGGACGAAATCATGGATTCATAGATTGGTTCAAAGAGTGGTTTAGAGACAAAGGAACATTATGGATGTTAATTGCACAGAAAATGGCTCGAACTGTGTTAATGGATTCCAAATTGACAGATATTTTTGGGACACATGCAATGCATACAACGGTTCACATTCAAAATAGAGTAATGCTAATAAAAAAGAATGACAAAACTCCCTACCATTTATGGAAATGAAGACTATCAAATGTGAAGCACTTCAGAATATTTGGAATCACATGCTACATAATAAGAGAAGATGGAAGAATGGGAAAGTTTGACTCTCATGTGGAAAAATGAGTACTTGTTGGTTACTCAAGTACAATAAAATCATACAAGTGTTACAATATAAGATTGAACAAAGTTGTGGAAAGCATAAATGTAACAATTGATGAAACAAGTGGATGAGAATCAAAGGAAGAAGAAAATGAATCAATGGAACAACTTTACGAAGAAGAAGAAAAAGATGAATAAGAAGTAGAAGGGGAAGATGAAGAAGATCAAACAGAAGTAGAAGAGCAAGTTCAACAAGTGCCTCCAAATACACCTAGAGAACGAATACAGAAGAATAATCCTTCAGATCATATTATTGGAAACAATGATGTAGGAGTTGAGACTAGAAGAAGAATCCATTCACTGGAACAAATGCACCCAGAACTCTTATCTATGATTGAACCAAACAATTTTGAAAAGGCTAGTAATGATGAATTCTAGAACAAGGCCATGGATAAATAATTGGATCAAATAGAGAAGAATGACACTTGGGAATTGGTTTCAAGACTAAATAATAAGAATGTGATTGAGATAAAGTGTGTTTTCAGAAATAAATTGAATGAGGATGGACAGGTTAAAAAGAATAAAGCTATATTGGTATGTAAAGGATACGCACAAGTTGAAGGAATCGACTTTGAAGAGACATTTTCCCCAATTTCCTGAATGGAAGCAATCTGATTGCTCTTAGATTATGCATGCTCCAAGAATATTAAAGTGTATCAAATGGATGTGAAATCAAATTTTCAGAATGGAGAACTTGAAGAAGAAGTCTACATTGAACAACCCGAAGGATTTCAGTTGTCAAAGAACGCAAATTATGTGTGTAAATTGAAGAATGCCTTGTATGGTCTAAAAACATATCCTAGAGCAGGGTACTCTAGACTGGATAAATATCTACAATATGCAGGGTTCAGAAAAGGAAGTGTAGACAACAACCTCTACATTAAGTTAACTCAAGATGGTATTTTATTAGTTGAAGTTTATGTTGATGATATTATTTTTGGAAGTACTAATGACAGGTTAAGCCAGAAATTTGCAAAGGATATGCATAATGAATTTGAAATGTCATTACTCGAAGAACTATCCTTCTTTTTAGGTCTTTAGATATGTCAAAGAAACAAAGGAATTTTTATTTCTCAAACTAAGTATATCATATAAATGCTAAAGAGGTTTGGAATGGAAGATTGCAAACCAATTACCACTCTTAAGAAAACCAGTTGTAAGTTGAGAAAAAGATGATGATTCAAAGTCTACATACCAGAGGCAATACATGTCAATGATTGGTATCTTACTATATGTGACAGCATCCAGACCAGATGTAATGCAAGAAGTTGGACAGGTAGCATGATTTAAAGCATCACCAAAGGAATCACATGTCTTAGCAGTGAAGAGGATTTTTAGATATCTCAAAGGAACACAAGAGTTTGGATTATGGTATCCAAAAGGAAAGGATCTATCAATTATTGCCTACACAGATGCATATTCGGTAGGTTGCATTGATGACCGACAAAGCACTAGTGGAGAAACATTCTACTTGGGTGAGTATTAGTATCTTGTCTAAGCAAGAAACAATCATAAATATCTGTATCTACAACTGAAGCAGAGTATATTGCAGCAACAAGATGTTGTACATAGGTTCTATGGATGAAACAAAATCTGATAGATATATAAGCTGAGTATGATGAGCCAATTCCAATCTATTGTGATAATAGAAGCACCATCAATATCTCAAATAACTCGGTGATGCAGTCCAAGACGAAGAAAATTCCAATCAAGTATCAGTTTCTATGGGAACATGTTGCAGAGAAGAACATCAAAGTTGAATATGTGGTCAAAAAAGAGCAAGTGGTTGACATGTTTACAAAAGCGCTTCCATGGGAAGCCTTTTAGTATATTCGCCAGAGACTCGGAGTAATTTCTACTCCAAAATGAATGTTTTTTTATTATATTATATGTCTTATATTTATAAGAGGAAGCACCATAAAAATTATAATTCAGGTTGGGAGATCAGTTTCAAGAAGAGTTTAGTTAGGGGAAGCATCCCCAGATGGAAATATACCTTTACCATTGATGACAAAGGGGGAGAGATTTATCATATGCAAAGGTAAATGCTTGGAGAAAGAGCACATAGGCATGGTTCCAAGGGGAGTGATGGTCACAGGGGGAACATGAGTGATATGACTTCAGTATTGCATCAAAGTTTTTCCATCAATGCCAAAGGGGGAGATTGTTGATTATTTGGGTTAGTTATCATTGATGTCAACCCTTGAAGAAAGTCAAGTAGCGAATTCCGTTAGCACAAGGGTTTGGGTAATGGACTCAAGATTGTTTTATGTATAATGGTATGAGTTTTCATATATTTTAAGGTAAGACTATTCTAGATGGATATTAAATGTCATGCCATTTCCAGTGGTATGTTGAACGTCACATAACTCATCACGGTTAGAGAGTTATGTCCATATGAAGTTAGAAAACCCTCGTGAGTCATCTAGAGGCCCCAAAAGGTCAAAGTAGTCAAAGTGGTTGCAAAGAAGAAATTATTTAAATAATAAAATGAACTGATAAGTGTACTATAAATCAAAGTGGATACAAAATAAATTCTTTAAATAATAAAGTTAATGGAGAAATTACTAAGTGTACAAGTGGTTAGAAGTGGGTTAGCCCTAAAATAAAGAAAGTGGTTTAATATGGTTAGAAGGTAGCACCTTGAGGAAGCTACATAAAAGTATAAATAAGAGGAAATGGTCTCTCATTTTAATTACACTTGAAAGTGGTTTAAGATGGTTCGAAGGTAACCCCTTGAGGAAGCTACATAAAATTATAAATAAGAGGAAAGGGTCTCTCATTTTAATTACACTTGAGAATATTGAATATATATAAGTGACTGAGGTAACCAAAGGATATCTAAGGAAAATTCCAGAGGGAAGGTGAAGCAAAGAAGGATGAAATTCAAGTGAGGATAAATTATTTTGATGATGTTTTCTAAGGTATGTTATTTACAGGTCATCTCACCATTTTCACAATAACTTTTTTTTCTAGAATGATTCAGACCACGAAATATGGAGGTCGTTGAGGAAAAATATCCAAGTAGCTGTGATAAACATTTCATTTTGTCAATCGTTGTATTTTTGGATTTACACTCCATGGAAAATAGGGTTTGTGGCTAGTCCTGAAACTAGTCTAAAACAAAATTATTTGGGTAAAAACGTCATAACTTCTTCATAAAAGATCCAAATTTAGTAATACCAAATGTGTTGGTTGGAGTAAAATCTATAGTATTATTTGTACCATTTTGATATCCATAAAAAAAATATTTCATGTGGGGAACTCTCTGCAAGACCGCTCTCTAGAATAAGCCAGAATTCAACAAGGTATGYTGTTTTTTCTATAATGTATTTTTTGAGAGGTTCCAAGCAGTGAAACATGGAGGAATTGCATAAAAGACACTTAAGAACTTTTATAGAAATATTTGTCTCACCCTAGGCATACTTTCACAGAGGGCCTTTTCCCATTTCCCTATGTAGACATGAAGTCCCTTTTTGCAAATACCAGAGCTAAGAACATGATTTTTCCACATATACGTGCCCTACCTATATTACAACATACGTATATGCAGGTTGTACTACTAAAACCTACGTACATCGGGATTGGTGCCAAAAATCAAAAAATGGTGTCGCGTTTCCATGTCACGTCACAAGATCTATGATATTTGGCCTTCCATATGTTGGAAAGGTTCTGACTCGACTCTTCAGTTCCACTTGAAGGCTACAAATGGGCCAAATCCGAGCTATCAAAAAGAGGAGAAGAATTAAACTTTGAGAGCAAAGTTACTCTGAAGAAATTATTCACTTCACATTGAGTCTACATCCCTTTGTCCTTTAATTCTGAACACATTGTTCATCCCCCAAGCTCTCCCCTTCTTGATTGAGAACTTCATTATTTCTCTTTTATGAGATTTCCTTTGGTGGAGCATTGAAGTGGTGGAGGACCAACTGGAAGGAACTTAGTTTCTCAGTTTTGAACTGTGATGACATAGAAGTTTGTAACTCATTCACTTATGTTGATTACATCTTAATAGAAATACTCTTTTCTCGTCTAATTAATATCTTGTGAATATTTGAATTGTTATTCCATGGGCGTATTTGTTATGAATATTGATGGATTATGCTATTGAATGTGCTAACATTATATATTATCACCATATTATTGTGTTTCATGGTTGTTGAGGACTAGTTGTAGGTATATCGCTTTGGGTCAAGTTCTCAATGATGGACTTCATCGAACGTCTAGACAAGGTAGGCCTTTTATCTAGTGTTGCTAGAATATTTGTTTATACAACATAATTTATATTAGAGTTTATTTCTGTAGTCATTTCCTTCTATTGTGGTTTAACCCTAGCCATAGAGATATTTTCCTCATAACATAATTGATGACCATACTAGGGAGATAATCTTATTTTTCAAGGTTTGGAGTGTTTTTCTCCTTAGATTTCCCTTGTTTATATTGAGCTTCTTGTCATGTGATTGTTTGACAGCCTTTGTTAACTCTAAGTCTAAGTTTCTTAGCCTTCTCCTTATCCTAGCTATGTTTTGACACACATACCCAGGTTTTTTCTTGGGAGTCACATACATACATGTGTTGTCCTTCTGCAACATGTGTACATACATGCTTTTCCCTTGAACAATCACATACATCACCCTTTCTTGCTTGGTTTCTAGGTTTGATGGTTGTTGGGTAGGTTTTGATGATTGTTGAGTATTATTGGGTCTCTGTTGTGACTGTTAAGTGTCTGTGGAATGACAAAAACCTTTTCTTTGGTTGAATGTCTTTGGCGGTGCCTTTCTCATCATCTTTTTCATTTGATTGTCCTTGCATCTTGGGCTAACTATTTTTATTCTTGATATCCTACTTGATTTGTCTCTGTTTACACATGGTAGAGTCTTTATATCAAGTTGTTGTTCAGTCCTTGCATTTTCATTCTCTTATATTGAAAATACAAAAATATTAGGAATTTTACATTGATTGACATTTTGATATTTTGAGTCTTTATCATTAATCTTAGTGCATGTAAAGAAAGATTGCATATTTTTTTAGAATTTCATAATTGAATAGAGAATTGCATTATGAAAAGCATATCATTTATTGGAAATTGAAGTTAGGACTTTTCATTGTATTCATATTCATTTATTTTACTTATCAAGTCATAACATCACTAGTTTCATGACTGCACCTTTTGAGTAAGCAAGGCCATTAAAAGTAATGCTATAATTTAAAATTGATTAGTGACAATTTTATATTTCTAGGGTACACAAACTAGTTTAGGATTTTGTGAGTAAACTTATTCAAGGCTATTAAATCAACATATGTGTCTAACTAAGGGAGTGGATAAATCCATTGTATAATAGGTAATATCAGGAAGCTCCGCTTACACCGGAGTTAAGTACAAGGTCGTGTGAGGTTGGTTGAAGGGATATTGCCCCGATACCTTGTTAGCATCAGATATATTTTTAGGGATCTATTTGTATATGGGGATATTGCTAGTGCCCTTACCTCTGTGAGAGGCGGTGCTTTCAAGGTTTCAAGTTTTTTTACCCTGCCCATACGGTGGACCTGACTTAAAATTTTTCCATGTGCATCGGTTATACCGTGGTTTCTTAGTTTCTTGACTTAGGTACCACATAGGTTACTTGCAGGGGTTATTTTGCAAGTACCCTGGGTTAGATAAGGGTTGGAAAACACACAACCTTTATGGAGGATTACATCTCCGGGGGGATCTAACTGACTGGTTGTTAATCCCACAAGGGCCCTTATAATTTATTTTGTTACCTCAGATCTTTAGAAGAGGAGTCTCATGCCCCTCTTGGGTGAGGCGTACCTACTTTAAAGAGGGAGGTCCCTTTCAACCACTTTATCCTATTTGTGTGCATATTGGTCATTTGATTATTTTTTGGTGTTCTCTTTGATTACTAGTTGGCCTTATGATCTATATTTTTTTTTACATATCCAGTCTTTAGTCATAGTGGAGCCAGAAAAACTTCCCCACAAGTCTCACCTCTTGTTACAGTTGCCACCACATGTTGAGTCTTTTCTTTCTAAAAGGCGTATAGTTATAAAATGTGGTACACAAACCTCCACTTATCAGACTTGTGATCATTCAAGAATGAGTACTTAACTAAGTCATCAATATACTAGGAGCCCTTCGACTCCCACAACTACGATAGTTAACGGTACCCCTTCGACGCCTTCAACCACAATGCTTGTAGTGCCAGAAGCACCTATCATCACCATTGCCCATCCTATAGTGAATACTCAACCTATAGCCACAAACCCTTTTGGGACTCTTTTTCACTCACTCGGCTATAATATTCAGTCTATCCATATGGCCTCTACTCCTTTTGATGCAATAGCATCACTCCACCTCAAAAAATGTGATAGAAATCCAACACATAGGAACACAATGGAGAAAGGGAGAGGCATTGACCCTCCCATTTTTAAATTCGAAATCTGATCCCATGGGGATTTGTGTTGTAAGGATGTAAGAGCCAAGCCATACCTTTGTACAAGTAGTCGATAGGGTTTCCTTAAATGGTTGACTGAAAGTAGGTCTACATCGTAGTCAGGTCTGGATATTCATTTATGTAATTAGCCGTAGGAGTATGGTGTCATAATGGAGACAGTAATGGCACTAATGCAGTGAAGAGGATAAGCTCGTAGAGCCCTCTTTTATAAAAAGGAGAGGTATATTTGTAGAGAGGACTTAGAAGAGAAGCATAACTCATGATAGAGTTAGGATAGGAGGTGGAATAGTTCTTGGAGAGAGCTTGAGGGAACTGGGACTCTGTTGTAGTCCATCTTTTGTGTAAACATCTGTATAGACACACAAATATAATAGAAAAGAAGTTTTTCCTGCATATAGTGTGTTTATGTATTTCATGAATGAATGTTGTGGATGTATGATAAGTTTCATATTCATTAGGAGATAGATTTATTTTATCCTCTTTCAAGTTGTTATATCGCTCTGGGTTCTTTAGGCTATGTAAGGAGTGCACAACAGAACATTGGAGGTTATGTACCCAGCACAAGGAGTGCACATCTGAAGTTGGTGGAGTTAGAAAAGAACATGCTAGGAGGGCACACCAGAGTGATCACAAATTCAAGAGGAACCTCAAGGTTACTGAATACCTTGGAGGAGGAAGTGTGTCGAGAAAGCAGAGAGAGACAAAGCTATTGAGGATTATGTAGAGCTCTGCCAAGTGGGTATCGAGCGGGTGCAAGTGTGCACAAAGAGAACTCTTTGTTGAGTTTAGGGAGAAGAGTATCAGAAGAAGATACCGATAGAGTTGTTGAACACTCTGTAGAAAACGCTCAACAAGGTGTGATTTTAGCAAAAGGTTTCCAGGAGGGCACAAAGTTTTCCTTTGAAAGGAAACATAAGGGTTGAGACTCTTAAGAGATTGAGAAAATCGAAAAGCTCAAAAGAGATAACACAAAGAGTGCGTGGGAGATGGACATATTTTAAGTCCTAAATCTTAGAAGAGATAATGTTTTCAGAAGTGCAAGAAAGATCCATATAGTTGAGTCTGCAAGAGAAATGTCAAAGGCCAAAGCCTTTGAACACTGAAAAATATTCCAAGTTGAAGAATTCAAAAGATCGGGAGGAGGAGTGATAGCAACCGCCAGATCAGTTGTGGAGAGGAGCCTGGACCGTTAGATCAATGTCTAATGAATTAAGGAAGCGCATGGGAGAGGAATAGATCCCATCCATTGGATATGATCATGAAGGACCAACCATTGTTGGATCCAGAGGTAAGTCCACAAGACTTAATCCTTGTGTATACAGGAGAGTGGGCTTGTCAAAGTCCCGAAGTCCCGAAGTGATTTGGGACCGTCCATTGTCAAGGAGGATAGGTGGTGTAAGATCCACAACTTCAGAAGTTTGTGGACAAGGATAAATAGTTGATGTAAATCTTGGTCATTGATCGCAAGGAGGGGTACATGTCAAGAGGTCGTGCATTTCGAATAAATGCACTCCGGGAGAAATGAGTGTATAGGAGTTTGAGACTCCCAAAGCCCAAAGTGCCGAAGAGACGAAGACCTGAAGACCCGAAGCACCGAAGATCTACATAATCGAAGGGACGAAGAGCCGAAGCACTGAAGAGCCTAAGCACCGAAGAGCCGAAGAGTCGAAGTGTCAAAGAGTCGAAGAGCCAAAGCACCGAAGAGTCGAAGAGCAGAAGCACCGAAGCACCAAATACCTGAAGAGAATCTAGACCGTCAGATCCAAAGGGTACGTGGTGAAATATTGTGAACTCTGGGAGAAGAGAGAAGGATAATTTTGATATTTGAAATCACCAAAGGCTGAAGTACCGAAGTGGATGCCAATCGTTGATTTGGAATTGGACGCGTGGCACCAGATCTAGAACTCTAGGTATGAAACACTCCGAAGGAAAGAAGAGGGTGAAAGTGACAAAGTCCCAAAGGATATCTCGATCATTGATCGAGGAGGAGTTCGAAGGACTATTGATTTGGTTGAGGAGGCCAAAGTCTCGAAGCGAGAGTATAGTCGTTGATTGGGTAGAATACGTGTCATCACATATTCCACTCTGGAAGATAACCAGTCAGAGGTATCAATATTTTGAGAATTGAGATTCCTAAATGCTTGATTTGTAGAGGAGATCCTGGGCACATATTAAAAAGGACAGGTGTCGAAAGATATTCCACTTCGGAATATTTCCATACAGAGGAAAACAAAGTTTTATAAATGAAACTCCTGAAGGCTGGACTCATAGAGGAGATCTTGACCGTAGATTCAGGGAGACGGGTGTCAATAGATATTCCACTCTGGAAGATTATCATGCAGAGGAAGCATATATTTGAAAGTTGAAACTCCCGAAGGATGGAGAGATGAAATCAACAGTAGCCGTTGATTTTAACAGAAGCTACATGTCGACAGATCATGGAGATCTGGGAAGCGTGTGTAGAAGGAGGAAAGAAGGCAAGAAAAGGGGATTCAGTAGCAGCCATTGATTGAGAGGTAGTTCCAAGAGGTTGGAGATCAACATTCTTTCTCAATTGTGTGTCTAGAACTTGCTTGGAGGATAAATATCTGATGGCGGGCTGCAATTTCAACCATGGTTTTAACAAAGGAATGTGTGCCAACTAGAGGTGAATTGCGGGGTGAAAAGAGGGTTGGTATAAAACCACTCTTTCCCATGCCCACAATCACATGTGTGCACAAGGTCACAACCCAGGTCCATATGAAGGAAGGGGCTAATGAGAAAGGAGTTAGCACTTGAAACTCGATATTTTCATATGCGTGCAGATAGAGGTCGTAGGTATCATAAGACCTACGCCTTAGGAGGAAATGGGACCTCTGTAAGAGTAATATGGGTCTAGCAAAGGGCCGAAGAGTCAATTAGACTCAGCACATTGAAAAATCCTAGACAGGGAGATCACAAACCCCAGAAGGGTAGGGGGGGTTGCATCAAGTGGTATTAGAGCTAAATTTTTGTCTGTAGATTTCAGGTGAAAGAGAAAGAGGAGAAGACCGAATTATTTTTGCAGACAACATAAAAGAGGGAGACAGTAGAAGGAGGTAATCTGATAACATTAAGTGGTATCAGAAGTTAAAATTTACCTGTAGACAATAGGTGAAAGGAAGGCAGAGTATTGATGCTCTGTGAGAAGGTTGTTGCATGTGCGCAGCAGTGAAAATTTAAACAACTAGGTGAGATGTGAGAGAATATGGAGATTATCTCGGATGTAGAGTGATCCATAGGATTTCCGGGAGGGCAGGTAGAAGGTGAAAATGGCTACTGAAGGCCATCAATGTGGTCGAAGAGAATACTAAAAGAAGAAATGTGATCTAGAGATGGATCTGGAGCTCAATGAGATAAGAGAAAGGATGAAATAACTAGCATTGAGGATGCAAAAAAAAGCAATGGTACACTGGAGGTACGAATGTCCTCTGAACAGAAAGGCAAAATGGCATGTTCAAAATTTGTTGGCCAGAAAGCAACAACAAGAGTTGAGAAGGTTGATGAGGGAATTAGAAAATCTTAGTGACACGGAGGAGGAACTGATTCACATATATGAACCAAAAATTGAGAGACACCTCAGTGATGAGGAGGAGGCAAGAACAGATAAAGATATCATAAACTGCCAAGAGAGCAGAGATGGATTTTCATATTGCCAGGTGGGAAATGAAATGAGATCATTGGAGGATCTCATAGACTATCAGGAAGACAACAATGGAAATTCATATTTCTAGGTGGGCAATGATATGAGATTAGCAGAGGATTTCGTTAACTGCCAGGTCAGCATAAATGGACTTTCAAGTTTCCAGGTGGGGAATGGAAAGGGATCAATTGAAGGTCTCATATATTGCTAGAGAGACAATGATGAAAGTTCAAATTTCTAGGTGGGCAATGAGATGGGATTGGTTGATCTGATAGATTGCTAGGTGGGAAAAAGAGAAGTCCCAAATTGCGAGGTGGGCAAGGGGAAAGAAATGAGACTATCTGAAATTATCAGGAGATCAGAATTGGGTTCAAGTCAGCAAGGAGTGTTGATAGGTGAAAGTTCATGTGGGTTTGCAGACCATGTGAATGAAGATGATGAGAAGTTAAATACTTCCATCATCCAAGAGGAGGATCAAAGGAGAATTCTTATTATTGGAGGGATCAAGGAATTCCTACAAAGAAGCCAAGTAGAAGCTAGTGCACATGATGAAAGTGCAACATAAGAAGAGAAACAACCAACAGAAATTGTCAAAGAAGAAGAAATGGAGTAGACAATGATGTCTACTCCAATAGAAGGAGAAGAGCATTCAACAGAATTGCTCAAAATGTTCAACCAGGAGGATGAACAGGAGATGACTATAGCACTAGAGCCTACGGCAAAAGGGGAAGAAGACAACATAGATTTTGTTGAACTGTATGAAGAACTAGAAGCCCTAAAGAGAAGGGCAATGGTACAAAGCCAACACATCCAACAGATCAGGTTGGAGACAGATGGAGGATCATACCAGCCAAAGTAATAGCTGGAAGAAGTTGGACTTGAACCAATGCAAGAGGAGATGACATAAGGTAATTTGTCAAAGGAGGAAGCTAAGAAACAACTCAGTGATGAGACTGCAGAACTGGAGTTTCCAACAAGATGGAAAACTAATTGGCAGAAAAATAAGATGACATGGGGGATCAAGATGATCCACCCACTGATAAGGAAGACTTGTAGCCGAGAAGACTACATAATAAGAGCTAGCCACTGGAGCATCTAGATAGGGTGATAGAGAAAATAAGAAGGATGATGTTGAGGTCAGCAGAAATAGACAACAAAGGGAAGCTAAACAGGGGAGAACCTGCAACAGTAGTAGGGAAGAAGGAGAATAAAAAGCAACAGCAACAACAATGACATAGCTGGAGAGGAGAAAGAGGACAACTCCAAGGGAGAGTTTGGGATCAAGGATGATTTCAACACTGAAAAAGAGTATATCATGAGCGAGAGCTCATGATTTTCCTAGTAGAGGAGTATGATGCAGGAGAATCACTCCACCTCATCAAATGTTCCATCAAGCGAACACATAGGCATGCAATGGAGAAAGGGAGAGGCATTGACCCTCCCATTTTTAAATTTGAAATCTGATCCCATGGGGATTTGCATTGTAAGGCTCTAAGATCCAATCCATACCTTTGTACAGGTAGTGGATATGGTCACCTTAAATGGTTGACTCTAATCAGGTATAGATCGTAGTCAGGTATGGATATTCATTTATGTAATGAGTTGTAGGAGTATGGTTTTGTAACTGAGACAGTGATGGAACTTAGGCTATGAAGAGGATAATATCGTAGAGCCCTATTTTGTAAAATGGAGAGAGATCTTTATAGAGAGGTATTAGAAGAGAAGAATAACTTAGGATAGAGTTAGGATATGAGGTAGAATAGTTATTGGAGAGAGCTTGAGGGAACTGGGACTCCGTTGCATTCCATTTTTTGTGTAAACATTTTTATAGACACACAAAGATAATAGAAAATCAATTTTTCCTGCATATAGTGTGTTTATGTATTTCATCAATGAATGTTGTGGATGTATGATAAGTTTCATTTATAGTAGGAGATAGATATATTTTATCCTCATGGAAGTTGTTATATCGCTCTCGGTTCTTTAGGCTATGCAATGAGTGCACAAAAAAACATTGGAGGTTCAGTAACCGGTGCAAGGAGTGTGCATATGAGCTCTGTGGAGTCAGAAAAGAATGTGCCAGGAGGGCACACTAGAGTTATCACAAATTCAAGAGGAACCTCAAGGTTACTGAATACCTTGGAGGAGGAAATTTGTAGAGAAAGAAAAGAGAGACAGAGTTAGTGAGGATTCTGTAGAGCTCTTCCAGGAGGGTATCGATCGAGTGCAAGTGTGCATAGAGAGAACTCTTTGTTGATTTCAGGGAGAAGAGTATCATAAGAAGATACCCATAGAGCTATTGAACACTCTCTAGAAAACGCTCAACAAGGTGTGCTTTGAACAAAAGGTTTCCAAGAGGGCATGAAGTTTTCCTTTGAAAGGAAACAGAAGGGACGAGACCCTTAAGAGACTGAGAAAATTGAAAATCTCAGAAGAGATAATGCAAGGAGTGTGTGGGAGAATGAATTATTCTAATTCCTAAAGCTCAGAAGAGATAACAATTTCATAAGCGCAAGCAAGATCCAGATAGTCGGGTCCAAAGGAGAAATGTCAAAGGCCAAAGCCTTTGAACACTGAAAAAATATTCCAAGTCAAAGAATTCAAAAGATCAAGAGGAGGAGTGATAGAAACTGCTTGATCAGTTATGGAGAGGAGCCTAGACCATTAGATCAATGTCCAGTGAATGAAGGAAGATCAGAGGAGAGGAACATATCCCATCTGTTGGATCGGAGAGCGAAGGACCAACGACCGTTGGATCTAGAGGTCAGTGCACAAGACTTAATCTTTGTGTATACAGGAGAGTGGTCTTGTCAAAGTCTCGAAGTCCTGAAGTTATCTAGGACTTTCCATTATCAAGGAGGATAGGTGGTGTAATATTCACAAATTTGAATGTTTGTGGACAACGAGAAATAGCTGAAGTAAATCTTGGTCATTGATCGTTAGAAGGGGTACGTGTCAAGAGGTCATGCATTTCGAGTAAACACACTTTGGGGGAAATGAGTGTATAGGAGTTTGAGATTCTCGAATCCTAAAGAGTCGAAGAACCAAAGATCCGAAGAGCCGAATAGACGAAGTGAAAAAGAGCCTAATATCCCAAGAGCCGAAGAGCCGAAGCATCGAAGATACGAAGAGCCGAAGAGCTGAAGCGTCGAATAGCCAAAGAGCTGAAGTGCCAAAGACCCGAAGAGCATCTAGACCATCAGATCCAGAGGGAACATGGAGAAATATCGTGAACTTTGGGAGAAGGTACTCCAGGAGAAGAGAGAAGGAGAAGTTTGAGATTTCAAATCACCAAAGGCCGAAGTCCTGAAGCGGACGTTAGCCATTGATTTGGAATTGGATGCATGGCGCCAGATCTAGAACTTCAGGTACAAAACACTTTGGAGGAAAGAAGAGGGTGAAAGTGTCGAAGTCCCAAAGGAGATCTTGATCATTTATTGAGGAGGAGGTCGAAGGGCCGTTGATTTGGTTGAGGAGGCCAAAGTCCCAAAGCAGGAGTATAGTCATTGATTGGGAAGAATACATGTCATAAGATATTTCACTCTAGAAGATAACTAGTCAGAGGTAGCGAGAGTTTGAGAATTGAGATTCCCGAAGGCCGTATTCATGGAGGAGATATTGGCTGCATATTTAAAGGGATAGGTGTTGAAATATCCTCCACAATGTAAGATTTCCATATGAAGGAAAGAAAATTTTTAGAATTGAAACTCTCGAAGGCCAGACTCACGGAGGAGATCCTGATCCCCTTATGAATTATCCTAGAGGAGGGTATTACAATCCCAAACAAAACCATGGTGCTTAATAGAACCTTGGATGGGCTACGATTCCTAAACCATAATATTTCTAGGGAGCTTGGGGACAGATGTCGCAACCCCATCTCCCTTTTCTGGCCACGTTCAACTTGCCATACTTGTCTAAGATAATGAATGAACCCATGCAACATGATCTGTCATGGCCCTTCGTCCCCAATAATATTCTTTCAGATATTCCAAAATTTGAGGGAAGGACTTGTGAGGATGTTGGTGATCACACCACCACCTTTCACCTATGGTGCTATTTGAATTTCCTTAATGACGATTCTATTTGGTTAATATTTTTTCAATGCACCATCACGGGGGTTGCCACAAAATGGTATATTGAGCTACCTAGGGGGGCATACGTAACTTTTAATCAGTTAGTTTTAGTCTTCATCAATCACTTCCAATTGTCAGTTCATTACGATGTTGGCATCGAACCTTTGTCGACATTTCATCAGGATAGGGCCACTCATATCTTAGATCACATCTAGTAGTGGCGTAGACAAAAGAGTTTGATCAAGGCCTACATATATCTAGAATTATTTCTACTGTGGTTCCTTTAATCTCTCTTGCCTTATATTTCGAAGGATGTTTCTACATCAGGGGCTAATTATGAGGAAGAACCGATTTTTAGATCCCAATAGTTAGATATTATATATGCTTAGTTTGGGATGTTATATGTGATTCTTCCTGAGGCACAAAGGTCAAACTATGACCCTAGACAAAATCCTGGACCGCATGTCGATGGCATTGTAGGCTCCGTAAATGTGAAGTTAGTAGAGTCGATGATAAGACATTTTAAATACTTGTATCTAAACTAATCTACAGGAAGGCCAACTTCATCTCTTTCCTCTAATCCCACTCGATCAGAGAATGTACGCTCTGTGCAATCGTCAACTAGTGTGAATAGTAGCCAAAAAATAGGAGGGAGTAATTATAATCGTAGAGGTGGGAAGAATAATAATAAACCCAAGGAAAATTGTAATAATGAAAAGACGAATAATAATGTTGGTGAGGGAAAGAAAGAAAAGAAGAAGGTGAAATTTCCCTATAAGCTTTGTACAAACAATCACCTTACCCATTTATGCCCCAAACTTGAGGAAGATGGGAGGATTTTATCTCTACCATTCATCGTGCTGATGAATCCTTTTCCACATAACCAACACATGGCCTCGAGCTCCTCAAATGACAGAAATGTGGCGAGTGGGAGTCAAAACCCACCGAAACAAGATGGTTACCGTTTATGTATCAATATGGTCAAATTTGAGGTTAATGTAACCACTCGATCTAGTGATTACATTACTCCACAAATTGTACCCAATATAGAGTCTCTTCCTCCTGCATAGATGCCCCTATAGATCAAAAAACTAGAGTGAGTGCCTCGTATTCTAAAAGGACTACTCAAGCACTCTACTGACAATTCTAATGCTAGAATCGCCTAGAATTACTCTATTGTTGAGGACCTAGATCAAACGTTTTGTCCAATGTCGACTCTAGAGGTACTCCAGACGTGTCCTTCACAAAGTAATGCCTTCCTATATGTATTAGGACCTCTAGATCCTTGTGGCTCAAAAGTTATCAAGTTTGACGTCACATATGTGAAGCCTCACTTGCCTTACCATGTGGCATTCCAAATCCATGTGGGTTACTAGAAGTATACCATCAAGCATATTGTTGTTGATGAAGTTGCTACAACATGTGTGATCTCCCTTGTTTGTTGGAAAGCCCTGGGCTCTCCGACTCTTTCTCAGTCTGCAACCATTTTAAATGATTTTGACAGTCGTTCCTTCTGCCCTCACGATATTCTTCCTACCTTTCTGGTCCATTTAGGTGGGAAGATGGTAGAGGTGGATGTCAAGGTGGTTGATGCACCCCTCAATTATAACTTGTTACTAGGACACAATTGGACTTATGCTATGACTGTATTCGTATCATCCATCTTTCGTACTCTTTTTTTTCCTCACAATGAGAAGATCACAACAATTGATCAGTTTTCCTTTTCTGTATTCTAGCCCTAGTGCATCTGTTGGACCATCAATCCCTATGGTCGATAGTTATCAGCTGGAAACTAAGAACATCGATGTCAGAATGTATTCATCCCTTATGGGTACCTTCAACTTCATGGCACTGGTTGACCATATTTACGCCATGTCCAGTAGGCCTATTTTGTCAAAGATGTTTGTTCCTTTCCGCACTTCCTATTTTAATGATCTTTGGACCCTACCTTCCTTGACTGGGTATTGTGAAGGTCATTCACATGCTGTAATGGCCATGAGACTATTGGCAACAGAGATAGCGTATCAATATGTTCTTGACTCTTCAACCAATCCAGATCCTATTACCTCACGGACGAATGAGGATGATCCTGTCCTAGAGCCCATGTGGGCCACTTTGTCATCTTGGTCACATGACTACCTTGATGATACTTTTCCTTCAGATGAAGATATCATCGAGGCCAAGAATGGTTCTAACAAACCTTGGGATGATATGCATCATCGCTCTTATTTTCTCCCATAGCTTCCTAGAATCGAATGAGATGACTTTAGATCTATTTTGAGTGAGATAATCAATCACTCCATAGTACCACTTGATACGCATGAAATTTATGCTAAAGGAAACATGGCGAGTATCTCCCCTACCGTCACGATCAATATCTCTTGTATCCATGGAAAGATTGAAAATGTACACATTGGTGCGGATTATTCGCCAGAAAAAATCCTGATCTACACTGAACCCTTCAAGGAATTTTGAGATGTATCCTCTTGGTCATATGAAGAGATTACAGAAATCAACCCTCAAATTTTTGAACATGAGATTAAAACTTACCTGGATTCTAAGCCTATTCCACAACGTCTTACATCTGTCAATCCCTGGAAGGCCTCTGTTATTAAGGCAGAGTTAGAGAAACTATGTAATGTTGGCTTTATCTACCTGGTTCCCTTGAGTGAATGGGTATCCA
Organism: Picea mariana; assembly: GCA_032191745.1. Classification (NCBI taxonomy): domain Eukaryota; kingdom Viridiplantae; phylum Streptophyta; class Pinopsida; order Pinales; family Pinaceae; genus Picea; species Picea mariana. The sequence goes on from JASDQU010736044.1 coordinate 273,025, forward strand.
ATCCTGTTCCTATGAATAAAAAGAAAGGAGCCATCCGTGTATGCATGGATGTTCATGACCTGAACAAAGCCTGTCCTAAAGACAACCTCCCGAGACACTTCATCAATTAGATTCTCGACGAGTGTGTCGGAAGAAAAGTTTTTTCTTTCATGGACAAATTTTCAACATATAACCAAATTCAGATTAAATGCGAGGATGAACATAATACGTCATTTATTTGTCCTTGGGGTACTTTTTCATACCAAAAGATGTCTTTCAACCTTAAAAACGTCAGAGCAACTTCCTAATGTGCTATGACCTTCTCATTTCACGATATCAAGTATATAGTCGAAGCCTATCTTGACGATCTTCCTACTCACTCCCATTGTAAATGTGTTGAACCTGCACAGAATAGATCTATCTAGAAAATACTACACATATTTGCAGAGAGAAATTGAGAAAGAAGAAGCAAGACAGAAAGAATGGAAGAATTCTCATTAACCGTATTCCACACTGAAAGGGTGAATAATTTACAATAGATATAGGATAGATGAGTAACCAATGAGCCATAGTGGTGGTCTAGATTGATCTGGACACACACCAATAGTTACAAGAGTAAGCTGCCACCTAGTCTAGTCTCTCAAGCAGTTATGGGAGTGAACTGCCACCTAGCTGAGTTAACTAGTCAACTAGTCTTCAGTTAGATGACTGAATAAAGAATAGTGAGTTGGTGATGATCCCAATGTTTCATGGTGACAAAACCAATGCAACATCTAAACTCAACTCAACTAGTCAAACCGAAGTGTCAACTGAAAGAGAATATTCTCTAGGTGAAATATTCTCCCCTAAAATATAGGAGACTAGATAATGACTAATTATGACTAATAAACAAGGAATAACCTTAGGAAAAATAAATCCTAG
>JASDQU010736044.1:273974-293552 GCA_032191745.1 Picea mariana
AATGGATCCTGGCTACGAGGCCATGTTAGGTACCCAAATACAAAAGATACACCGAACTAAATGAGGAAAGAGGGAAAACCTCATGGGAACAAAACTCCCCCTCAAATAACAATGCATAAAATAAAAAATGAGAAGGAACAAAAGGCAATTGCTAAGCAACCATGTCCTTCACTACAAGAAGACCTTGCAATTGTGCAAGTTTGTGCTCTTTGAAGATTTTATTGAAGATGTATATGTCTACATGGATCTGATGAAGTATATGCATCATTGATATTTCCACACATATCCACTTTTTCTTGCTGTAATGAATAATATCCAAATAAATTTTGGATGAAATTTTGAAAACCGTACGACCGTTTCTAGAAAAATGATGAAATTTTGTTGATTTTGAAATGATCATAACTTCACTTTCCGGACTCCATTTCCGACGATTTGTTTTTTGAAATTGGATATTTTCCCGAGAAGAATTCAAATATCCAATTTGTTTCAGCAAATAATGATCAGAAAATATAAAAATGGAGTTTGATGTGCGTGGCTCCCTTTTTGACTCCTCAGATGCATGCATGGTGCATGCAAAAGTGTCTGTATGTGACTCCTGAGATGCATGCCATATATATTCCACATGAATTTCGAAAAACAAATCTGAAATGGAGTAGACATCATCTCCAATTAATGGAATACAAATTTCTGTACACACTTGTGTAGAAGGCTCTTCAAACTGAGATTATTTATCTTCTAGTGGTTTTTCTACATTCTCTATCTTGTCAACATTTTGCATGCATTCTTCCTTATTCCCAAATAGGGCCTCCAATTTGGTCCATAATTAATTTGGAGTTGATCCTTGTGATTTTTCATATACTTGATGGAAAAGTTCGGGAGAAACAAAAATGCTGATACTTCCTATGGCCATATCTTGTTTATTGAGAAAGTCATTTTTATCATCGGCAGAATAAGGCTCTACTTCCATTGCCATAGTAATTTGGTACAAGCCTCTGCATCTAAGATAAAGCAAAATTTTTGTCTTCCATTCCAAATAGTTATGAGGCATGAGAAGTATTTTCGGCGAATAATCCATCTTTTTGTTGTCTTCAATCTTTTTTACCTGCAAAAAATGATTTGGTGTAGCTTTTTATTAGTAGTCCATCAGATTTGATACCATGTAAATGTGTTGAACCTGTACAAAATAGATCTAGCTATAAAATACTACACACATTTGCAGAGAGAAATTGAGAAAGAAGAAGCAAGATGGAAAGAATGGAAGAATTCTCATTAATCATATTCCACACTGAAAGGGTGAACAATTTACAATAGATATAGGATACATGAGTAACTAATGAGCCATAGTGGTGGCTAGATTGATCTGGACACACACCAATAGTTACAAGAGTAAACTGCCACCTAGTCTAGTCTCTCAAGCAGTTATGGGAGTGAACTACCACCTAGATGAGTTAACTAGTCAACTAGTCTTCAGTTAACTGACTGAACAAAGAGTAGTGAGTTGGTGATGATCCCAATGTTGCATGGTGACAAAACGAATGTAAAATCTAAACTAAACTCAACTATTCAAACTGAAGTGTCAACTAAAAGAGAATATTCTCTAGGTGGAATATTCTCCCCTAAAATATAGGAGACTAGATAATGACTAATTATGACTAATAAACAAGGAATAACCTTAGAAAAAATAAATCCTAGGTGTGTGTGAAGTAACTACAACACATGTAAGAGAGTAGATCAACCTAAGAATCTTTGGCTAGTTTTTGAAATATTTTGTCATTATCGCATCTAGTTGAACCCTCATAAATGCATATTTTGCATTAGGTCAAGTCGTCTTCTAGGATTTTTAGTCTCTGAGACTGGGATCATGGTAGATCTCTTAAAGTTTGAGGAAATACTTCGATTACCTCCCCCGCAAACTATTCAACAAGTTCAAGGTTTACAAGGGTAAGATAAGTTTTTGCGACGGTTTATTGTGAACTATACCAATATTACAAAGGATTTGATGCATCTCTTGAAGAAGGAAACCCCTTTTATCTGGGATGAGCGAGCCCAGGAATCCTTCGATGCTTTGAATAAAGTCTTGGTTTCGACGCCTCTTCTAAAGTTTCCAGGCTACAATATAGATTAATTTATTTATGTCGTCATGTCTGAAGAGACGATTGCTATGTTATTGGTTCAGGAGGATGGTGATCTTCGTGAGAATTTCATTTACTATCTTAGTCAAAACTTAGTCGGTCCTGAACTCAAATACTTTCATGTTAAAAAGATAGCTTTGGTTTTTGTTCATGTATTCCAATGGTTACGACATTATATATTTCTTTTCAAAACTACTGGTTGTCAATGTCAATCCATTTCAATATGTCCTTCCCAGGTGTATCATAGGGGGAAAGTACAATAAATGGATTGTCATTTTACAAGAATTCGATCTCGATTTTGCTTCGACGAAATCCAAGAAATCACTAGTATTTACATATTTAATATCTAACTTCCCTCAATTAGACGAGGATGTTATCCATGTTGATTCATTTGTGGATGAACAGATTTTCTTTGTCTCATCATCTGGCCCCTGGTATGGAGACATTGTTCTCTATATTCAAACGTTGAAGTTCCCTCAGCATCTCTCGCGAGATGACCGACATCGTATACGATACCAAGATAAGAACTACCTTATCATCGACAAAACTTTGTATCGTAGAGGAGTAGACAATATCTTGCAATGTTGTTTAAGTCATGAAGAAGTCGAGTCTATTCTAAACGATTTCCATAGTGGGTGTTGTGGTGGTCATTTATCCGGGCTTGCGACAACCCATAAAATTTTGTGAGTCGGTTATTTTTGGTTGTCTTTCTTTAAAGATTTCATTGAATCAGTTAAGAAGTGTCACCCCTCCCAGGTGTTCGCTCAGAAAATGTGCTTGCATCCAGCCCCCCTCCATCCATTCATTACTGTCAGTCCCTTCACCAAGTGGGGGGTGGATTTTGTGGATCGAAACCCAACTTCGACTGGGGGGCATCAACATGTTATCGTGGGCATAAAATACTTTACTAAGTGGTTTGACACCATACCTACAATTAAATTTGATAGGAATACTTATTCCTTCTTCGTATTCAATCAAATTATAGCTAGGCTCGAAATCTCAAGTGATATTGTCACTGATCATGGAAGTCACTTTTAGAATGAAATGATGGAATAAATAGCATCTAAAATGGGGTTTAATCATGGTCATTCTTCGCCTTACTACCCCCAGGAAAATGGACAAGTAGAATTCGTGAACAAGTCTCTCAAGACCATTTTGCAGAAAACTATCAGCCAAAGAAAATGTGACTGGCATATCATGTTATATCCCACACTTTGGGCATACCAAATCTTAGTCAACAATGCCATCGACTTTTCCCCTTTCCAGTTAGTACATGGTGTGGAGTCGATCTTTCCTATTGAATGTTAAATCCCTTCTCTTATATTGGTATTTGCGCTGCTACTTGACACTTCTGATGTCGAATGACACCTTGTACACCTAGAGAGTTTGGATGAGCAGCATCGAGACACCTCTACGTCTATCGAAGTGAATAAAAGATGTGTCAAGGTCCAATACAATAAGTCTTTGTATCGTCGATTGTATGATGAGGGTGACTTGGTCCTTTTATATGATCAATCCAAAGAATGACTAGGGGCAGGAAAGTTCAAACCCATGTGACACAGTCCCTATATCATGCGACATGTCTTAGAAAAAGGAGCTTATGAATTAGCAGATTATGAAGCGAACATGTTGTCTAAGCTCAGGAATGGGTTGTATTTGAAAATATATTACTCTTGAGCCCCAAGATTGGGCGTAACTCTTTGTATACTAATGTAATTTAGGTTATATATCTTTTCCCTTTATTTTTTTGTCTTCAGCTTTCTTATCGATTTTTCCCTTGGTTGGTAGATGTCAACATAGTCTTTGGTCTACTTAGGATTCATAGACGGAGCCATTCGTCATACACAAAACTTGGCTTCCTCCACTTGGGTTGTTTACTCACCTGAGATTCTACTGGTTTCTTCAGGTGGCGTATGGTTAGGGCCATCCACAAATAATGTGGCTAAATATAGCGATGTTATATAAAAATTTTGCGATGCCATTTTGCATGGTATTCACTCTTTGGAGGTTCACCTGGATTCCTAGTTAGTAGTATCTGAGTTGAATGGAAATTATCATGTGCATGAACCTATGTTACTCCAACAATTTCTACGGGTATGACTTTTAGAACGAAAATTTGATTTTAATACTTATCATCACATACCTAGGAGTTCTAATTATGTATCCGATGCATAGGTTCATTTCATTTTAGATTGGAATTTGTCACATAACTAAAGAAAAGATAACATTATCATCAATGTACACATTGTAACATAAGTAAAGCCAGATGTTTTTATATATATTTCAAAAAAATATGATGTTTATGGTACAAAATTGGGGCTAACACCCTCAATACACATATACAGTCGATCATACAAAAGTCATGACATCTACGCCTATGGCACCAGATGAGTGTCATGATGGAACAATACGGTGTTTGTGAGATGCTGAAAGAGTCGCACCCAAGCATGGGGACTGCCTACCACCTGTCATTGTATAGCCTTTGCAGAATCATTTGTGTCAAACAAGAAAGGTTTCCCTGCACGTTTTGAAGGACTCTCTCTGCATCTCCCCCCACTGCCTCATCTCCCTGGTGCCTTCGACAATGTCATGGAATTTCGTCTGGTCATCGTGGACTTATGTCTACATCAAATACATGTCTAATTATTACTTAAACATCATCCAAAAATATTTTTGTTTCCCTAAACAAAAATTCAAAAAAATGAAATATTTAAAAAAATGTTGACATACCTATGTCACTGTAGGTGGTCCCTAGTGGTAATAGGATGTCAAGGTTCCCTCTAAAATCGATCCCTATGTAAGGGTAGTCATCCAGAGCTATGAACTACCATCTCCACTAGTATAAGAAGTGATCATTGTAGGGTGTGGGCACCCTACCTTCCCCCTTTTTTTTCATCACGTCGGTCCACCATTCCATGGTTGGATCATGAGTTCCATGCAGAATGATGTCAACCCTAGGTCCCAAACCTAGAACCCGCTCGAATAAAAAACTACACAAGAAAGAAAACCTGAATTTCCTCTTACTACCATGTTTTCATTCTGTCAATTGGATCTTCATGTTATCCACTAGTGAGGTGCACCAGTCATACACCATGGGTCTCAGGAACTCTACCAAGTAGAACATAAGAGACCTTAATTTCTAGTGCAAAGAGGCCGATCCTGTGATCCATGTCAAAACGTGGACAAAAATATTGAGGATTAAATTGTTTATCACTCGAATGGGGAGTTGACTCACAACCTTCTCGGTCCCAGCAACGCAATGAGCATCTATGTATTCCTCTATTTTCATACCGCTCCCAGCTCCCCGGGCTTTGAGGTTCAACACCTCACCTCAACACGACAACCCCTTCAATAAACAAATGTCCTCGACTTAAATCCTTAATGGTTTCCCATCAAGGTTGAAGCTCTCACTATTTGGATCCCAGTAATCCACTAGCAACTGTAGCAATCTCACTTGGGCCCAAAACTTATACAACTTGCATGATGCAGGAGCATCTTCCACATCAAGTGAGCCAACGTGGAAGCATAAGACAGCTGGGCAGGCGCCAGCACAAATTTTGAAACACCTTGAAGTTGTTGCGTGATCTTAAATGAGTCATTAAGAAAAAGGGCACTTGTATAATGTAATGGACCTTGAGCGGATTGCTCTCGTCCTTAGTAGGTAGGAGGCATTTAAAGTAGTTAATGTAAAGTAGATAGAATTTAATTCTAGACTAAACAGTTGTAGAGCATAAGAGGGAAACGGGATATAGACACCCTCATTGTGCATTGTATCAATAGTTAGAAGCATTGGAGCAAGAGCATGCAGAGAGCTGTGTAAGAACACCCATGTACAAATATTTGAATGAATAGAAGAGTTGATTCAAATTCATGGCATCATGTTTGTTCTATGTGTATGTATGTTGAATGTCATGCTCATGACTGTTTGCTTCCTGTTATGCATTTGCTTTTAGGCTGTGTATGTGGTTTCATGTTTGAATTGAAGTCTGAGAGGAAGAAGGAATGAGTTTCAATTGTTTCTCTATTTGAGCTAGAGAATTCCTGCAAGGAGTGCAGTTGAAGTGTCCACAAGGAGTGCGTTGACAGAGGGTTCAGATAGAGATAGCTTTTGTTCTCATTCATCCCAAAGGTGCAGTTGGGCACAGGAGCCATGCAAGGAGTGCGCAGGCTGGTTAAAAGTCTCAGGGTTGTGAACCTGAGTGAAGTATCGAAGGACTGATGCTGCAGGAGTGCGCAGAGTCGGAAGACTTCAACACTTAGACATGGTTGAAGGTGTGCCGCAAGGAGTGCATGCAATATTTTCCTGAAGGACTTGAAAGTTGTAGAAAATCTCAGGAAGGGTGGACGAGTTCCGTGGAGGAACACTTGGCCATTTCACAGATTTCATCAGGAGAAAAGGACGGTCAGAATTCTGCGAGGAGGATTCGTGACATCCAGTGAGCCGTTAAATCTCATAGAGGTGCAGGGCATATACAGTGAAGTATTTCCAAAGTTCAAAGCTTAGGAGGGGCAGGACCATTGATCCAAGCCATAAGGGTCGTTGGATCTACACGTGGAATCGTGTATCGGGGTTTCGCAGGGTGAAGTCCCGTGAACATAGCAACAAGAATCGCAAAATCGTGAAACGCGATATCCTGACAGGCACGAGAATTGTGTGGGGCCACAGAGAAGTCAGTCAGTGGACAGGTGGCACACCATTTCAGAGTTCGGGGAAAGTAAAGTCCTGAAACAATTGACATCAGGATTCATGATCCAACAAAGTCTGAAATCCCGACGAGGTGACGGGACCGTTGAAAAGTCAACTCGTGAGCACATTGGAGTTCGGTGTATTGGGGTTCGGGAGTTGGAGAACCGAGTTGCTCGACACCTCGAGTGCTGAAGTCGTGATAGGAGAAGTTTCGACAAGTTTAAGAAAGGGTCAGCGTTGACTGGTGATCGGGTTTTGGAGATCTAAGAGACCAACACTCGACCACAAACCTCGCGAAACCACGAAGTCTCATTCCTCGATAAGTAAAGAGAGGGGATCGCGTGAAGAGTTCTGCGGGTGAAGATTTCCCGATAGGGAAACAGAAGGACTGGTTAGTGTTCTTCGGGCCATCGAAAGAAGGAAGATCTTGTGAGCTGACGTGGACTCCTGACCTGCAGGTTGAGTAGGGAGACATTGGAATCACTGCATCCCTTCAAGGCCATTTGGGCCCCTAGATCTCTTTCCACAACAACCTCTACCTCCTCATGTTACCTTTCACTCCAGTCTAGCACCATCCTGCAAGAGAAAAATCCTTTTTTGAGTTAGCAATCAATAAAAAACAATGTTTACGGACATATAAGTGTGTTGTAGTTTTCACAGTCACATATAGGGGTGAGTATACACTGGATTTATTTTAGAGATGCATGTATAATCATTCATATACGTGACCTAATGAACGGTAGCCTGCGTAGATATAAATTTATAATTTACACCCTAAATAACTTAAAAATTGAAACCTAAATACAAAATCTAATCCACTAAAAAGAAAGAGGAGAGGAAGAGGAATTAACAGGTCCAAATGGTCATTGATTCCATCACTCGTAGCTCACGTAGTCACGACTTGAAGTTCGAAGGTAATTTGGGCCAAAATACACTATTTGGGTAAAAAATACAAATGGTATAGTAAATTTGTTTTTTTTTACTATTTATAGGAAATTTTTACCCACTTTGCATAGTTTTGGATAATATTTTTTCCTAATGGATTAATATGACATTGGATTGAGTTGGTGTTTGTATTTTTATCCAGGGACTCTTGCGGTTTTAAACGTTATGTCGCTCGTTCGTAACTTTGGATAGATATTTTCTCTACCCAACATATAGGATAGATATCCATTCCATCATGCACACTTTCATCATCCTATGAATGTAACTCATATGCCTTAGGTACGAACCCATTTTATAGCAACAGAGAATGGTCTGTCAGCGACTAGAAGTGTCGTTATCAAATGGAAGAGACTTACCAAACATGGGTACCCTAGTTAAATCCTCTTATTTATTTGGTGCCCATCCAAATATTTTTTTCGTAGGACCGGGAGTCTCTTGTAGCTAATACATGGCTTTATGTTGAACCTCATTTCTCACTCATAAACATTATGACCTATACCTAGAGGAATCCCAAGCAAGTTTGATTTAAGCTCTTTTCTGACTCGTTTTCAAAAAGAGAAAAAATTGCCAACTGAACTTGTCTCTTTCACACTCATACATTGGATTTGAAAGGACATCTATTTGGTGCAAGTTTATCCATTTTTCAAACCAGGTAGACTAAGATTACGAAAAAGGACATTTTTTGGCGTTAAGTTTTGATTGCATCTCATGCCCTTTCTTGCAGTATTGAGCCTATTATCGGTTCTCTCTTTGTGTTATAAACCATTTAACTCATCATTTTTGCATCCTCAACCATGCAGAGCCTTGTTTATATCCTTCGCATATTGACACCCTATACCCGAGAGGGAACATTCCCCCAGGTGTCCATATCCCGCATGCACATCCTTGAATTGAGCATAGGTATGTTCCACTTATGGAACTAGTTTTTCTTACTTGTCACACTTGCTTCCTCCTCTATATCATAGGAGTATTACCTTATATTGGTAGCAGTCGTGTCGCCTTTAAATAGAGCAAAAAAATTTTGAGTCCACTTGTCATCATAATTTTGGGTTTAGCATGACCTTAGGAAGATGAGCTTGTTACATAGAGTTTACTCCTGCGACTGGTTACTCTTCCAGTCCCTATGTAGACTTTCATTGATGCCTCCTACATCTCAAGGTTTCATCATTAAGTCTATGCTACAAGAGTCTTCCATATGTCTCATGATCTTGTTCAACGGATGTTTATCAACCTGTGTCAGCCATTCCTCGGAACTCTTGACTTTGCATGAGTCTGTCTCAAAACTACATGAAGTTGTAATCCTATTGGGCAGCCTAGTCCTACTTTCCTCATTGGTAGGTAACCTTGAACTCAACAGTTGACATTTCATCATTTGTCGTTGACTAGGTGGTTCATGTTGTGTTCGACGAAAAGAAAAATATTCACACATTGGGATTTGTGCATTGTCTTGGATACCATTAGCCCTACTAGTGGTTTCTTCACCTTTGTCAGAAGATTTCCTCATGGGATGATATTCATAGGGTATTTTTTGTGTTTTTCTTGCACCTAGCACATGCAAAAGACACACAGGGTCATTGGTTCGTGAACATGTTCTTCGTCCGATTTCCTCCAAATCATCAAGATCCTAATTTGTACCTCGTGTTGAATGATGAGAGATTATTTAATGCTCTCCTTTTAGTGAGTCTCCTTCCATCGACTTCAAATCATCTATTCTGGAGACAGACCCAGAGTCCTATGAGTACCTAGAGGTTTGCAGTCATTAGTGGTAGGTTCTCTCACCATCGACAGTTGGGAATACATCAATGTCTCATGATAGATGGATTCTTCTAGTGTTCGACCCAGACTCTTTTATTCACACTCGTAAGAATGTACTCAGTGCCTTGATACCTACTTTTATCATTGGTAGGTTGTCTCGCATTTGTTAATGGTATACCTCAATGATCAATAATCAAACTAACTCACATTGTGTTCGACCTCAACTCATTTCTTCACATGATGTAGAATTTCACCTTTGGCATATTGTGTAGAAGACTTGAAGATATCAGTTTATAGTCGCATCTTTCCTGAGTTGTTGCTACCTTTCATTGGACCAGTGCCTATGTGACTTCAGTGATCATGGGAGATTAGATTTTACTCCATTGTATACAAATATATTCAAATTGATTTTGATACTAGTTTTACTGGGCCTTGTTTGTGACCATAAAAACCTTTGGCATGTAGCCACCTTTGTATTTCCTATTCATGGCCATGGACAATTGTTTGGTATATTTTCACATCGATCTACTGTGTAATTCAAATTGGTAGCCATGTATGCAAAGTCAGTACAAATTGTAACGAGAAACTAGTTCTTCCAACTGGGTCCCCATTACTCCACTTCTGGGTTTTAAAATGTATTTCATCCATCGCAGATACTCCTCTAACCTCACACATTAAAGGCATCTATTATAGCAATATTTTCCTCAACCTTGGCATACTTCTAAAGAGGGTCTTTTTCCATTTCCCTATGCAGACTTGAAGTCAATTTTTGCAAATCCCTGAGCTAAAAACATGATTTTTCCACATATATATGCCTTGCCTATATTACAACATACGTATACGCAAGTTGCACCACTACAACTAGTGTACATCGCGATTTCTGCCCAAAATTAAAAAATGGTGTCAAGGTTCCATGTAACGTCACAAGATCTATGATCCTTGGCCTTTCATATACTAGAAACATTCCAAATCGATCCTTCGGTTCCACTTGAAGGCTACAAATGGGCCAAATCCAAGATATGGAAAAGAGGAGAAGAATTCAACTTTGAGAGAAAAGTTACTATGGAGAAATTATTTACTTCACATTGAGTCTACATCCCTTTTTCCTTTAAGTCTGAACACATTGTTCAACCCCCAAGCTCTTCCCTTATTGACTAATAACTTTATTGTCTCTCTTATATAAGCTTTCCTTTGGTGGAGGATTGAAGTGGTGGAGGCCCAGGTGGAAGGAACTTAGTTTTTTGGTTCTGAACCATGTTGACACAGAAGTTTGTAACTCATTCACTTCTTTTGATTACACCTTAATAGAAATACATATTAATAAAAATACTCTTGTGTAACTCATTCACTTCTTTTGATTACATCCAATTAATATCTTGTGAATATTTGAATTGTTATTCCATGGGCGTATTTGTTATTAATATTTATGGATTATTCTATTGAATGTGATAACATTATATATTATCACCACATTCTTGCATTTCTTGGTTTTTGAGGACTAGTTGCAGGTATATCGCCTTGTGTCAAGTGCTCAATGATGGACTTCATCAAAAGTCTAGACGAGGTAAATATTTTATCTTGTCTTGCTAGCATATTTTTTTATATAGAATACTTGATATTAGAGTTGATTTGTACAGTCATTTCTATCTGTTATGGTTTACCCCTAGCCATAGAGAGATTTTCCTCATAACAAGAACATTGTGTATTATTTTCAGATCTTTATTCATTATAGGTACATAGTTATGATTATTTCAAGTTAGGGTTGTTGACTAATCCAAAACTAGTCACATGAGACTAAAGTAATGTTTGATGAAAATGCTAGTCTCTTTTTGTTAAAGTTAAGAAAGATTTGCAGGTATGTGATTATATACACTAGGTCTTACTGAGTTACAAATTAGATTTGGATGATGAAATTGATGAGGGATTTTGGTTGCGGTACATGTTGGGTACATGGTTGAGACAAGTAGTTGATGAGTTGGCACATACATGAGGTGTACAGTTGATGATGTTGGTACATCTTGATGAGTCATAGTTTATGTTTATTTGATGCATTATTGGTACATATTTGGTGCATGGTTGATGACCTCGTTGATGGTATAGGTTCAGGTACAGGTTGGTGCATTGTTGATGCACTTGTTTATGGTACATGTTGATTACAAGGTGGTTATGGCACAGGTTTGTTATGGGTTGTTTATGGTATAGGTTGATTAGAAGTTGTTTGGTGGAGGTTTATTGGTACATGTTTACAACAGTATATCTCACAGTGATAGTGTGACAGTGGTTCCATCATTCTACTTCTACATCAGGGTAGTTGGACGGGGCAAGGACAGATGGTTGTATCCACCTTTTGGTTGTAGCCAGAGAACATAGGGTATTGTAGCCTCCTTCTGGTTGTAGCCAGAGAATTGGAGAGTTGGCACTTCCCTCAGGTTGTATCTCAAGAAACTAGGGGGTTGGAGCCTCCTTCCAGTTGTAGCTAGAAAAGAAAGGAAGTTGGTGCTTCCAATGAATGTAATTCTTAAATACATATAAGAAAAAGAACTATGTGGTTTTCTCCTGCTTTGGGTTTCCACGTAAAAACATTGATGTACTTTGTATGTGTATGATTTCTCATTTGTTCATTGTTTATTTACTCTACAACTATTGGATGATAATGCTACATTGTTATAACACTTTCATTTTGTGGTTAAAAAGGATTAAATTGGTATATTATTGATTCACCCCCCCTCTTAGTAATCCAACATTTATACCCTTTATGTCACTTATTTTTAATATTAGAGCCGACATGTAGTTTTTGCTTCAATTCACATTGTCATCTTCAAAAATTCATTTGTCCTCAATAGTGAGGATCCATGTGACGTGTCACATACCACTAGAAGCGGCATGACTTATACTATACATCCATGGGTGTTGTATCCACATGTGTAATTTCCTTCATGTATATCTACTTCGATCAACTGTTAGGTCCAAAATTCAATGGCTAGGGTTGAGATCAATGACAATAACCAATAACTAGGGTTGACATCAATGATAACGACCAATCTTCCAACAATATACCCATTTGTCATTGATGGAAGCACACATGCACCCTTTGTCATCATGGTCACAGTTTCTCCCCCCCTTTGACATCAATGGAAAATGGTGGGGCTTCTCCCTCTGAGTTCAGTGGCATAAGGTGACCTTCTTTGGGGCTTCTCCCCTGTAACATGTGGCACTGAATAATACTTCATCCTTGTTTTTGGTCTTTGGTAATTTTTCTTCCTTAGAATCCTTTTGCGTGGATCTTTTCTTCTCTCTCTTCTTCATGTCTAGGATGTATATGTTCTTTGGTCTTATTGTTGCAGTTGCAACCAATCTTCTTGAGTTCTTTTCTCTGATTTTACATTTTTGAGAGCCAAACGTAAGAGTGTATCCTTGATCACATATTTTTCTCACACTGAGGATATTATGCTTCATATATTCAACCAATAGGACTTTTCTTTCTTTTACATTTTCACTTCTAAGATTTACAGTCCCTTTCCAAGTATTTTGGTGGATGATTCATCTCCAAATGCAACATTTCCACCCTCTTTCTTCAAGATGACAAATGTTTTTTGATCTTCCGTCATATGAGATGAGCACCCACTATGTATGAACCATTCATATTCTTCTTTTCATTATTCACCGACCAATGCTATTCAAAAATTTTCATTGTGTGGAATTTCTTACCTTTACCATGTTATAGTTGGTATGGGGATATTTGGCATAGGATTATCTTCCTTCATCTCTCTGCAATCTCATGCTTTGTGACCAATATTATTGCACTTGTAGCATACAATATTTTGATCCATTAATGGGTCAAATGGATTATAATTTTTGTTGATAGGTCTATGAACATTTCCATATCTACTATTTTCACCATTCATGTATCTTGCGTAGTTATTCCTTTCATTTATTCTACAATTGATTGCCTTGTGTCCAAAATTTCCGCAATCATAACAATGTCCAAAAAAGAAATTTTGATACCTGGGAGTAAGTGATTTTCTTTGCGGTGTGATCCATCTGGGTTCACGGTCTATTCTTATGTAGTTTCCTTCATAATGATTGCTTTCATACCTAATGGAAGAGGATCTTCCTGATGTCTCATCCCTTTTGAATTCTGGTATTCTATCTTGTTATTCAACTTGTTATGGAGTGTTGGTTTCATCCTTTTTATCTTCCTTCTCTTGTTTTGTTGTCTTCAAACTATAATTGTATCCTAGTCATGTCTTGTCATTTGGATATATTTGTCTTCTAAGGATATCATCTAATATTTTAGTGCTTTTTTCAAACTTCTTCAACTTTTCTATTATCAATAGTAGCTTCCSTTTTGTGTGATCCAATTTTGATTTCAATTTCTCATAATCTTCTAATTTTTTCTTCAAGCTATCAATGGTCTTTTCAATATTGTGATTCTCTTCTTCACAAMTACTCAATTGACCTTTTAGTATTATGTTTGTGTTTCTAATCTTGTTGTTTTCATTTTCAACATGCTTCAACTTTTCAAGATTCTCATATTCTTGTTCACTCTCTATGTTGTGTTTGTATCCGAAAAAAGAATCAAGGTTGGTTTCTTCATCTGAATCTTATTCATAAATGATTTATTCTTCCTTAGAAGTCTTGTGATCATTATCTTGGGTTTCTTGGGTTATGAAGAGGACTTTTCCTCCATCATTATATTCTTCATCACTTTCATCTGAGGAGGTATCATCATCCTTGGAGTAGAAGCTCTTTTTATTGTTGATGCTTTTTTTTTTATAGTAGCATTTTTCAACAATATATCCTATTCTACCAAAGTTAAAGCATTTGACAGGAGACTTACCTTTGTATCTGTTGGTTCCCTTCTGGATCCTTCTTACAAAATTTTCTATTTCTTCATCAAAGATGGTATCCTTGTCTTTTGTCTTATTTATGGCTTTAAATGCCGCTTCATTGTTTGGCTGGTCACTTTCTATACTTGTTCCCATTTCATATGCTTTAAGATACCCATGTAATTCATCCATTGTCATTTTGGTCAAGTCCCTAGTTTCTTCAATGGAAGAGACCTTAACATCATACTTCAAGAGAAGTGATCTCAACACTTTTTGTACAACCAAGGATTCATTGAGCTCTTCAATTAATCCTTAGATAGCATTAAAGACTTCATCAAATCAAAGAAAATAGGTTGCAATGTATTCCTTTTCATCCATCTTCAAATTTTCAAATTCTTCTCTATGTCGTTGAAGCTTGACCTATTTAAATTTTGGATCACCTTCATAGATACTCTTGAGTTTTTACAATACCTCTTTTGCAATGTTGTAGCCCATAACTTTGTTAGCAATGGTTGGTGCCAATGCCCCTAGAATAACATGTCTGAATTTTGAATTACAAATCATAAGCTTCTTCTCATTTGGATCGGTTGGAGAATTCTTTGGGACTACATATCCATTTACAACTGAGTACCAAATGTATACTCCCAAGTTGTTAGGTCATTTTTCACTCTATCACTCCAATATAGATAATTGCTTCCATCAAATCGTTCAATATCATTTGGAATGTTCTCATGGTCATCCATTTCTGCTAAGGATTTTCCTTCCTGTGGTTAAATTGTTTTGAAGGTAACCTGCTCTGATACCAATTTTTGGAAATAGTGAGAGGGGGGTGAATCAATATTTATAGAAATTAGTATTTTTTGAACGTGTACTTCAATAATATCATGTATTCAATTTATATCCAATGAACAATGAACAATAGTATAAGAGATACACCAATACACCATGCACAATATATACGAAGTAATAATGTATTATTGTTCAAAGGAAGTAATAACTTCCAAAGGTAGATACAAATTCCAAATATAAAGGGATGGATAAACCTTCAAAAGAAATATACAATCCTCCAATATCAAGAGAGGGTTGACCTCTCCATCCTTGTCCCTTCCTTCCACCCAAGAATATAAAGCCTACATGTTCTCACTGCGATACGAAACTACATGATGAGAGGCATTGTTGGAAGTTGCATCTAGAATTGAAACCAAAGTGGGCTCAACATAACGAGGGTAAAAAGAACACCACGACCATAGTTCAGGATCTTGGATCAGATTCTAAGAATGAAAATAAGGTTACAACTATGGACACCAAAGGTAAATCTTATATTCCAAGTTTCAGTTCATGCACTTCTTTTGCAAAGTATAATGTAATTTCCAATGGAAGGAAAACATAAGACTTGTTTCATTTACGAGTTATATCAAAGGACACTAAGATTGATACAATTGTTGATAGTGGATCACAAGTAAATATTATTTCAAAGAAATTTGTTCAGAAGTTGGGACTGGAAACTAGGCCTCATCTGAGACTGTATCCTTTGGGTTGTATTTGTGATAATTCCCAGGTACAGGTAACTAAGCAATGCAAATTACGGTTTTATATCACACCTAGTTTCATTGATGAGGTAGAGTTAGACATGGTTCCACTTGAAATTTGCACGATGGTTTTGGGAATTCCATACTTGTATGACAAAAAGGCCATTTTCTATAGGGAATAGAACAAGTATCATATTTTCAAGGAATGGATTGAGATCGTAATGACAGCTCATCATATGAAGACTAATTTGATAGTTATCACTACAGGGCACGCAAAAATTCTACTTAATGGTAGTATCCAGGATCCAAATTTACAACCTATGGTTGAAAGAAAAATAGGTCCTTTGGTTGATGTTGTTCCTATTAACAAGGAAAAATATGTTGATGGTTCATTCTCTGGTTGAAATAAAAATAGGTCCTTTGGTTGATGTTGTTCCTATTAACAAGAAAAAATATGTTGGTGGTTCATTCTCTTTCACATGTGTATATTCAATTTTGTTGTTTCGTTTTTTACTAGTCAGTGGAGTATGGTTAGATACTACAAAAATGAATGGATGAGTTTGTGAATTTAAGGGAATGGTTAACTTGGTCAACAATTTTGTTTCAATTTTCATTATGGTTGTGATGGGTCAGGTGCTCATTATATAAGAAACAAATATGGATGATACTGGACAAGTGAGACAACAATTCCCTCACTTTATTTTTAAATGATCCATACTTTTGGAGGTATAAAAGTTATTCAGTGGGGAGGTGTGATCTAGGAGGATCTGGAATGCTCAAAGAGATCCAAGAGGATCCAAAAATACTAAAAAACTTGTCTTCTCAAATTATTTTTAAAATAAATCTAATTCATATATCTTAGTGATACCTTTCCAATGGTGCAAAATCGCCTCAAATGAGCGTCGTATGAGAAAGTTATAATCGTTTAAAGTTGAAAAAAAAAATTAAATGGGGGTGCCATGTGGTAAGCCCACAGGCTCCCATGTGGTAATCCATACAAATGAGATGTTGATTGTTAGACAATTGTCTTAGGTTGATGGAAATTGGTTTGTACTGTTAGTTTTCATTGATGGCAACCCTTGGAGAGTGATATTGTAGATTGATGTCAACCCTTAGTGATTGATGTCAACCCTTGGAGAAGTCCGGTAGCAAATTCCAGTAGCACAAAGGCATTGGTAAGGGACCAGAGTCTGTTTGAGGTATAAAGGAATTAATATCAGTGCATTTATATGTAAGACTATTATATATGGATATTATATGTCATACCATTTCCATTCATATGTGGAATGCCACATAACTCCTCACAGTTAGAGAGTTATGGCCATATGAAGTTGGAGAACCCTCATGAATTATCTAGAAGCCCATAGAAGGTCAAATAAGTCAATTATACTAGAAGCTCCTAGAAGAAGTGTACTAGTCAGATTGATGGAACCTAGGAGTTAATCATGGGTATAGTTGTTGCATTAAGAAAATAATTACAAATAAATTAGTTGCAACAAGAACTTGTGAGTTTGGTAATTATGGTAAAGTAGTTGTGATGAGAATATTGAATAGTCAAATTGGTTGACAAAGAAATAAATTAAATAATAAAGTGGTTTCAACAAGAAGTTAGTGAAGGAAAAAGAAGTTATGAATTGAATAGTTATAGAAACGTTAGTTGCAACAAGAAGTTGTGAGTAAAGAGAAATTATTTAAATAATAAAGTATTCAAAGTAGTTGCAAAGAGAAATTGTTTAAATAATAATGTGGTTGCAACAAGAAGTGTTGAGTTTACTATTTATGGATAATTCAAAGTGGTTACAAAAGAAATTAATTAAATAATTACTTAGTTGCAACTAGAAATGGAGAATTTATTATTTATAGCAAAGTGAGTTAGAGGTAGAGAAGTGGTTAGAAGTGGGATAGCCCTAAAAGAAGGAAAGTGGGTTAAGTTGGTTACAAGGTAACCCCTTGAGGAAGCTACATTGAAGCTACAGTAAATATATATTTTGTGAAAGGTTATTTGGGAATGTATTATTGATAGTGAAAAGTGCAGTTAAAAAAGTGCAGCAAGAAAAGTGTGGCAAGAAAAGTGTGGCAAGAAAAATGCGACAGAAAAAGTGCGGCAGAAAAATTGTGACATAAAAAATGCAGTGGAAAAATTGCGGCAGAAAAATCGCAACAGAAAAAGCACAGCAACAGATTCATGGTAGCAAAGTTGAGGAAACAAAATGCTACAAGAAGAAAAAGGTATTGTTTTCATATGTGTAGTGTTGAGCTTATGAATCTGGTTGAGGGTTTTCCTTGTAAATCTGTTAGATTCCCTCTTAGAAGTTTAGGGTTTGTTGTATAATGGGTTTGAGACAAATATATTGAAGTATATTGTCAGTGCACTTAGTTTGATTTATTTCCATATCTTTTGGTGCATTGTGAGAGACATTTGTTAGTTGTCTTGGTATATGATTGACTTATCATTGACACATCCTTGAGGCTACATAAAATTGAGCTTATGGCACATTGTTTGATGTAAGGGTTTATGGTATTTGGTTATGGATAGTGTGATGTATTTCTAGAGAAATTTTGATGGTTATATGTATATATGTATTTGGTATATGGTTGAGGTACATGTTGGGTACATGGTTGAGACAAGTAGTTGATAATTTGGAACATACATCAGGTGTATAGTTGATGAGGTTGGTACATCTTGATGAGTCATAGTTGAGGTGTAGTTGATGCATGATTGGTACATAATTGGTACATGGTTGGAGGTCCTTGTTAGTATTATTGTTGACACATGATTTACAAATGATGTAACATACTTGTCTTGGTATATTGTTAGAAGCACATATTGGTCTTAGTGATGATTATGATTTGCTGCGATATGCTTGGTTGATGCACACCTTCGTGATATTCTGTGTATGGTTGATATTTGTATTAGTGATTGATCTTGGTGAGTAGATCTAATTTATTTGATAATATTGATGAGACAAGTTTTTTTGATAGGTTATTTGGACAACTTGTTGTGATAGGTTATTTGTACACATTTGGTGCATTGTTGATGCACTTGTTTATGGTACAGGTTGATGCATGGTACATGTTGACACAAGTTATTGATACAAGTTGTTTACAGGTTATTGGTACATGTTGATTACATGTTTCTTGGTATAGGTTGCTACAGGTTGTTTGGTGCAGATTGATCGGTACATGTTTACAATAGTATATCTCATAGTGATATTGTGACACTGGTTCCATCATTCTACTTATATTTTAGGTTGGTTGGATGAGGAAAGGAGAGATGGTTGTAACCACCTTCTGGTTGCAGCTGAAGAACATAGGGGGTTGTAGCCTCCTTCTGGTTGTAGCCAGAGAATTAGGGAGTTGGAGCTCCCCTCTAGTTGTAGCCGGAGAAACTAGGGGGTCGGAGCCTCCTTCAGGTTGTAGCTGGAGAATTGGAAGTTGGTGCTTCATTGAATTTAATTCTTGACATATAAGAAAACTATTCTATGGTTTTCTTCTGCTTTGGGTTTCCACATAAATATTGGTGTATTTTGAATTTTGTGGAAGTGTTTTTTAGTGTTTATTATGCACTAATGAATGTTAATTCTTATGATATAGTAAGATATTGATGATGAAAAGATGAACATGGTTGAATAAGTAAAAGAATATACTTTGTTGTTTAAAGGATTAATAATTGATACAATTTATCATTACTAATTCACCCC
>JASDQU010736044.1:293568-338322 GCA_032191745.1 Picea mariana
CTTAGTAATCCAACAATTGGTATTAGAGGAGGCTCCTTCAAAAAACAATTTAACCACTAGAAGGAGATCATGGATTATTCTGAGACTAGAGTACAATTGTTTAATGGCTAGAATGGTTTAAAGTATGAGATATGGAGAAGAAAAACATAAGTATTTTTAAAGGCACATGGGTATGATATTTGGCAATTAGTTGTTATAGGACATGACAGTTAAAAAAGGGAAAAGACTACATCAAAGAAGGAATTGAAACGAAATAAACAAATTGCAATGGATTTCATTTTGGAAGGATGATATGATTCAGTGAAGGACAAAGTGGGTAAATGTTCATCAGCTAAAGAACTTTGGGATACCTTACATAATATATATTCTTCACCCATCACAGAGTTAAATAATGTGAAAGAACATTCATATACAAATCAAGAAGAAAAGTGTTTATCATATCAAACAAATTCAGAAGATGAGGATTACATAATTGAAAAATGTATTTTGTTTTTCTTTAATTGTGAAAAACGTGGACATCTTGAAATGGAATGCCATGAAGGAAATGAGACAAAAAAAACTAATTGAAATAGAATACAATTATGAAGTATAACTAATAAGTTCTTTAGATGAACTAAGAAAATAAATATAAGAAAACAAGTCACTAAAGAAATAATTGGCGAATCAAAATGAAAGTGTTCACATTTTTTAAAAATCTCAATAGGTCATTGAGAACTTAAGAAATCAACTATAAGAATCCATAAATATCGAAGAAAATATTGAAGATCAAAAGCAGTATTTGGAAGCCAACATAGGAGCACAAAAGGAAGAAGCATAAATGAGAGAGAAGATATTGATAGATCATCTAAAGGAATGAATTAATGATCTAAACCATCTTGAGGCATAGTTTTGTCAATAAGAGAAAGGACTTCAAGAAGAAACAATCACATTAAAAATCCATCTTGAAGAAGCGAAGAGAACAAGATAAATCATGAAGTCTCAGATAATGAATAAACAAGAAGAGGTTGAGAAGCTTGAAGAAGATGTTGTCGCATTGAGAAGTAAAAAAGTCAAGCTCGACAAGAATGTTGAAGATATAGAAACATCCACATCAATTGTAGAGAATGAAGAGAATCACTTTAGGTTACCAGAAAATAAGAATGAAGAAAAGAGCAAGATTTTTGTAGAAGTACCCAAAGGAAGGAATGATGGTCAACCAAATCTAAGAAAACTAATAAACATACATCTTCAAGAAGACCATTCATGTTCAATACACAAAGAAGCTTCAATCATGATCATGATCAATCAAGGCATAAATTCAGAAGGAATACATTATAGAGAAGATCATTCACTCCCAGTTATGTAAATTTGTTTTATGTTAATTGTTTTTATTGTACTAACTTTGGACATAAGGTTGCAGATTGCAGGGATTATAAAATAAATGTTCCAGTAATAAATGCTTATGTGGCCCCATGTAAAATTGAATGTTACAAATGTCATAACTATGTACACATAGCTCATGATTGTAGAATAACAATCTATACTTCCATGAAAGAGAACAATGATATCAGATATAAGAAAGTATGGATAAAGAAATAGGAAGACCAGGTGAACAAAGACCAGGTCCCAAAGATCGCAAGATTGGAAATAAAACGAGATGAAGACAAATCTACAAACAAAAAGGAAGATGTCAGATACATAAAGGTTTGGAAAATAAATGAAAGAAAAGGAGGACAGGTAAATAAGGAACATGTTCAAGAGATTTTACTTTTAGTTATTGTAGTGAAAGATGAATCCACATAAAAAAAGAAAGAAGTCATCGTTCAGAGAGATGATGAATCTACTTATTAAGATGATGATGAATCTGCATCAGAGCATGAATTGTTCTAATCCATATGACTTAGATAATCCCAAGTACTATTAATAATAGACATGGGGAGTCTATGCAATAGCTAAGCTAGACCAAAGAACCATACTTCAAGCATCTTGTAGATTTTGAGTAGACAGATTCAGAGCAGTTAGTTAGCAGAAGTATAGTATGATAGATTAATCAATTGTATTAGTGAAGACTTCATGATAGTATAGTGATATATGGGTCAACATTATGGACATTTTTGTAGAAGAGTATTGGACAATATGGACATAGATGAATTTGTAAGAACACTCAATAGGTTTGAACAGATATATGATTGTGAATGAGAGCATGGATTCATATATTGGTTCAGAGACAAAGGAACATTATCATAATGGATGATAATTACATAGGAATATTTGAATGCTTATTGTTCAATATTTTTCATATATGTCAATTGATTACACAAGGAAGCACCAATGGACAATAACTCCAAAAGGTAATAGGTACAAGAAGGCTTATCTTTTTCTACACAACATCTTGTTGAGAGGTTAAGCGAGATAAACATAACCAAAAATATAGGTAGAAATATCATTCAGAGGAGTTTTCAGATAAAGAGGTAAGAATAGAGGTATGATTCCAGGGGAACAGATTCATCAGATGCGAGATAGAGAGTTATATGCTTGGAGAGAGAGTACAGATTCATGTTTCCAGGGGGAGTGATTATCACAAGGGAATCATGAGATATATGACCTCAATGTTGTATCATGGTGATACCCTTTTTCAAATGGGGAGATATTATTCATATGAAGGGAGAGACAGTAATCAAAGGCTTAGAAGCACATATAAAGATCAATGGAATTTAGATAGGGGGAGCAACCCCAAGGAAACCTCAGTCAAGAGAGTAGCCCCAAAGGGACATACCCTTTTCCATTGATATCAAAGGGGGAGAGATAGAAACACTGATGAGGATTATAAGAATGCATATTATCATTACTAAGTGTTGACGTCAATGTTGGTGTTTCCATGAATGCTAAAGGGGGAGATTGTTAGACAGTTGTCTTAGGTTGATGGAAAGTTGGTTAGGATTGTTGGTTGTCATTGATTTCAACCCTTGGAGAGTGATATTGTAGATTGATGTCAACCCTTAGTGATTGATTCCAACCCTTGCAGAAGTCTAGTAGTGAATTCTGGTAGAAAAAATCCATGGGTAAGGGACCCAAGTTTGTTTCAAGTATAAAGGAATAAATATTAGTTCATTTACAAGTAAGACTATTCTATATGGATAGTGTATGTCATGCCATTTTTGGTGATATGTGGAACATCACATAACTTCTCACAATTAGATATTTATGGCCATATGAAGTTGGAGAACCCTCATGAGTTATCTAGAATCCCCTAGAATGTCAAAGAAGTCAATTATTGTATAAGGTCCTAGAAGAAGTGTACAAGTAAAATTTATGGAAACTAGGAGTTAATCATGAGTATAGTTGTTCCATTAAAAAAATAATTAAAAATAAATTAGTTTCAACAAGAAGTTCTGTGTTTGGTAATTATGGTAAAGTAGTTGTGATGAGAATATTGAGTATTCAAAGTGGTTGACCAAGAAATAAATTAAATAATAAAGTGGTTGCAATAGGAAGCTAGTTAAGGGAAAAGAAGTTATGAATTGAATAATTATAGAAAAGTTACTTGCAACAAGAAGTTGTGAGTAAATAGAAATTATTTAAATAATAAAGTAGTCAAAGTGGTTGCAACAAGAAGTGGTGATTTTATTATTTATGGATAATCCAAAGTGGTTGCAAAAGAAATTAATTAAATAATAATTTAGTTGCAAGTAGAAATGTAGAATTTACTATTTGTAGCAAAGTGAGTTAGAAGTGGACAAGTGGTTAGAAGTGGGTTATCCCTAAAAGAAGGAAAGTGGGTTAAGTTGGTTAGAAGGTAACACCTTGAGGAAGCTACATGGTAGTACAAATAAGATAGAAAGACTCTCCCATTAGAACCTATTGAATATCATTGAATATATATTTTATGAAAGGTTATTTTGGCATGTATTATTGATAGAGAAAAGTGCGGCAGGAAAAGTGAGACATAAAAACTACGGAAGGAAAAGAGCGACAGAAAAATCACGACAACAGATTCACTGCAGCAAAATCATGACAAAAAAACTGCAGCAACAGAATGCTGCAAGAAAAAAAAAGGCATGGTTTTCATATGTGTAGTGTTGAACTTATGAATTCGTTTGAGGGTTTTCCTTGTAAATTTGTTGGATGCTCTCTTGGAAGTTTACAGCTTTGTAGAATGGCTTTGAGACATATCTATTGAAGTATATTTTTAGTGCACTTAGTTTGATTCATTGACATATCTTGTGGTGCATTATGAGAGACATTTGTTTGTGATCTTGGTATATGATTAGGTTATGAATGATACATCCCTGAGGCTACATAAAAGTGAGGTTATGGCACATGGTTTGATGTAAGGGTTTATGGTATTTGGTTATGGATAGTGTGATGTATTGCTAGAGAAATGTTGATGGCTATATTTGTATATGTATTTGGTATATGGTTGAGGTACATGTTGGGTACATGGTTGAGACAAGTAGTTGATGAGTTGGCACATACATGAGGTGTATATTTGATGATTTTGTTACATCTTGATGAGTAATAGTTGATGTGTAGTTGATGCATGATTGGTACATACTTGGTACATGGTTGGAGGAACTTGTTAGTAGTATTATTGATACATGGCTTATGGATGATGTAGCATACTTGTCCTGGTATATTATTAGAAGCACATATTGATATTGGTGATGATTATGAGTTATTTTTATATGCTTAGTTGATGCACATGTTCTTCATATTTTGAATATGGTTGAGACTTGTCTTAGTGATTGATCTTGGTGAGTAGATCCGATTTGGTTGATAAGATTGATGATACAAGTTGTTGTGATAGGTTGTTTGGACATGTTGTTGTGACAAGTTATTTGTACAGGTTTGGTGCATGATTGATGCACTTGTTTATGGTATAATTTGAGGTACAGATTGATGAATGGTACATGTTGGAATAGGTTATTAGTACATGTTGTTTACAGGTTATTGGTACAGGTTGATTACAGGTTCTTTGGTATAGGTTGTTACAGGTTTTTTGGTGCAGGGTGATTGGTACAAGTTTACAATAGTATATCTCATAGTGATAGCGTGACAGTGGTTCCATCATTCTACTTATATTTAAGAGTGGTTGGGTGGGGCAAGGATAGGTGGTTGTATCCATCTTCCGGTTGTAGCTGGATAACATAGGGGGTTGTAGCCTCCTTATCATTGTAGCCAGAGAATTCAGGAGTTTGAGCTTCCCTCAGGTTGTATACTGAGAAACTAGGGGGTTAGAGCCTCCTTCTAGTTGTAGATGGAGAATTGGAAGTTGGTTCTTCCTTGAATGTAATTCTTGATATATAAGAAACACATTTTGTGTTTTTCTTCTGCATTGGGTTTCCACGTAAATATTGGTGTATTGTGGATTGTGTGGATGTGTTTTTTATTGTTTATTATGCACCGATGAATGTTAATTCTTATGATACAATAATATATTGATGACAAAAAGATGAAAATGGTTGAATAAGTAAAAGAATATACTTTTTGGTTTTAAGGATTAATAATTGGTACAATTTCTCATTACTGATTCACCCCCCCCTCTCAGTAATCCAACAATGACATCATGTTTATGTCAGCAGGATGACATGGCAACATGAGAGTCTGCCATGTCTCACTTATTTTTGGCAATTTAAAGCCCCCATGTGGACCAATAACTATGTATCAAGTGTCATATGACTTGGCAAGGTGACAGGTGGAATGTATAGTCAACATTTGTATGATGATGCGACAATGACTAGGTAGTAACATGGTAGACTGATGTTGCAGACATGCGATTATGCAAATAGGTAGACAAACCAGAGAGTGTCATGTGACACTCTTTGATTGGAAAATAATGGCTAAGAGAGAATAAAATTGGTTCCCCATGGGAATCAAACCCATGACCTCTAGGGGAATATTCTTGGGATATTCCAATGACTTAACAAATATGCTGCTACCAATACACCATAAGTTATGCATGTTATAACAACTAAAAAATATATTATTTAAAGTGTAACAAAGCAACCCGAGTATATAGGGCCACGACTAGGCCACCCATGCCTATTTAAACCTAGCTCCAAATAGTGTACGAACCACATGTTGTCATGTCAGGATTGGAATGTGTGCCATAAAAGTTTGTGCAAACTGCATATTTCCTCGTTTTACGTGCAAGAGGTTCTCAAAGTTTTGGTTTTACTCGTTTTTCATGCTATCGAGTTCTTTGAGGGAAGTATAAAGTGTTTATACTCATTTTTCTCATAGTTTTGAGAGAAATTTGATGGTAATGTCGATTTTGTGTAACATTTCTAGATATGAAAATTCTTAGTCCAATTTGTCATGTATTAGACACATAGTCTCATTATGCATGCAAAAAGGGATCTTTAAGCACCTGTTCAGAACGTAGTTGAGTTTATATTCAGTTTTCTCATAATTTCGTGAGGAAATTAGTAATGACCTATGTTTCTAGGATTGAGCAGAAGAATTGAAGGTTGTATTCAAGAACTTGGTATTTGTAAGTACATTCGTTGGAATTTTGGCATTTGAGTATTAATTGAGTAGTCTCACTGATTGAAAAGGGAACTGAAGACATAGCCCAAGATGGGTGAACCAAGGATGATTTTAAGGATGGAAATTTATTTTAAAATGTAGAAACCTTGGAGAATCTTACTAATCATTCATATTCCAACTATAAAATGTTTAGCGATATTTTTGTAAAAATATTCAAATTTCTAAGGATTTTATGTAGTTTGTATAAAATTTTGGCGATTTTTAAGGTAAAATAATTTTATCCTATAGAATTTGGCCGAATCATTTTGACAATAGTGAATCTATTTTTGATAAAAAAAAACATGGAAAATTAGTCCATGAGTGAAATTTGCCCCCCTAAACTTATCCCTGGGATGAACTTTGTTAATAAATTATTTATGAGTGATTTGAATTTTTGTTGATCTTACTTTACTTCATTTCAACATTTTATTTCCGCAAGTTATTCATCATTGTTATTGAATTTTATGGATAAGTAAGACATTCACATGTTATTTGCAAATAGTCAAAGAATATCTTCATTTCCCAAATCTGGTGGGATGTTTATGTGTATTTAAGAACTAATTTTGACATCTAAGTATTTTTGGATTAGTTATACCACCCCCAAAATCAATCATGTTGATATTTCCAAGGGCTTTGAAGAAGGAACAATTCTTTTAGAAATTTGTCTTCCCCATAGGAAGAATCGAGGCCATCACAACTTGTCCTTTGGGAACATTATTTCCTATGCTAAGAATGGCCATCTAAAGCTAAAAATCATGATTGGTTTCATTACTAATAATGGTAGGTACATGATTTGAAACATGATGGTGAGCATATGCCTCTGGAGTGACAACCTACACTATTGATTATGTTTCCATTAACCTAGATTGATCTAGTAGGGTTGGCCCTTGTACATGGAAACATTTCTTGTCTAGAAGGATGAATGGAAAACATACAAGAGTAGATTAAATATCCAACCATGAGAGATAGCAAATTGTTAAATACATTGGAATGAAGCAACAATAAAGTACACTCAAGAGGGAGCACTAATCTCATGAACCAATATTTTAAATAAAGGACTATGTCACCAGTGGTGTGTGTTGCTTGCATTGAACTATGAACTAATGATGTTGCAGTTCCATTCTTGGTAGAGTGTGTGTGTGATAGTGGAGGATAAAATGGTTTATTTAGCCACTCAGATCCACCATCAAGGTCAACCAAATAATATAGAGTTACTAAATATGGTGCAACATCACTACACAAAGGTTTGTGATGCCTAACATAGATCTGAAGGCAATGAAAGAGAAGCATTTGGAGTCACCAATGATGTTGACTATGTTGATGTTTAAATTAGACATGGAACTCAAGTGATGCCTAATTTGTTTATGGAAAAGTTTCAAGTGATTCTAGGGAAAAAAAACTCAACAAAATAGGCAAGGCAATAATTGGTTTCTATTGTTCTTATGCATGAGGAATTGGGGGATTAGGTGTTCCAATGGGGGTTTGTCCAAAATGCATAAGAGGAAGAGGGAAACTGACACCATGTTGCTTTAGCTGTACTATTGGTGGGCCCCAGATAAATGGATGAAGAAGGACAATTAATACTCAAGTAGTAAAGAATTGGCACAATGCGGTGTGGAAGCTAATGTGGTGTGAAAGCTAATGAAATGTGGGATCTAATGCGATATAGAAGATAAAAATAATAATTGGAACACATTTTATGTGGAACTAAATAGAACCATGGTGGAGCCAAAAAAACTTATCTAATGTGAAAGAGGTAGATTTTTTTTTAACAAGGGTGGAGGTACATGGAAAATATTAACGAGATGATTGAAAACCTAAGCCACAAGAGCAAAGAGAGATGATGGACTATCAAAAAATTATATTTGTGAATAAGACAATGGAAAGTAAGAGAGAAGCTCACCATAGAACCTACAGAGAGTTTCACCATAAAATCTAGAGCCATGAAAATATAGTGCTAAAGGAGGACGATGAATGTCGAATGACCATAAAATAACGCTTTACATCAACATGAAAATAATAGAAGGACAATTAATACTCAAGTAGTAAAGAATTGGCACAATGCGGTGTGGAAGCTAATGTGGTGTGAAAGCTAATGAAATGTGGGATCTAATGCGATATAGAAGATAAAAATAATAATTGGAACACATTTTATGTGGAACTAAATAGAACCATGGTGGAGCCAAAAAAACTTATCTAATGTGAAAGAGGTAGATTTTTTTTTAACAAGGGTGGAGGTACATGGAAAATATTAACGAGATGATTGAAAACCTAAGCCACAAGAGCAAAGAGAGATGATGGACTATCAAAAAATTATATTTGTGAATAAGACAATGGAAAGTAAGAGAGAAGCTCACCATAGAACCTACAGAGAGTTTCACCATAAAATCTAGAGCCATGAAAATATAGTGCTAAAGGAGGACGATGAATGTCGAATGACCATAAAATAACGCTTTACATCAACATGAAAATAATAATAATTTGAACATTCTAAAATACATGGAAGTAATGAAATCATGTGTAGGCTAACAAAACAAGGCATTGTAATAAAAAATGCAAGCATAAAATATATAGAAGGTCTAACCTTAGCCCATCATGATGCCATTCGTGGCATGCACTATGGTGAGTGAGTTTGTATCTAGAATATTTATAAGAATAAAAAGAATATGTGCTAATTCAGAGAGTAGCTACAGGGTCGATTTGAGCATTGGGTATTAAAAACATTTTTCCCATTACTCTTTGAAATTTTTAGAACAAAGATTTTATTAAAAATATTTTATCTACATATTCATGCTATGGCTATGGAATACAATCATAAAATTTAATTCTAGTCATGACGTAATGACTAGATGCAAAGTAATTACGAAAATGATTAAATAGAAAATAAAGTAATCATATAACTTTAATCGATTCAAAATAGAGTTGTTATGGAAAACATATCGAAAAGTAAATATATATATATATGGAATTGAAGAGTCTTTTATCGATATTATGTAGTCATTATGTCTTAAGTAATATTAAGATCAAGTTATTTCTCGAGGAATCTCAATTGGCAAGTGTCGTGATATGAAGTGTTATGTTTGTTGAGGTTCCGAGTTCAAAACCCCCTACTTACGCATCCCTACCGAAGGGGCATATGTATCGATCCTGGAGGTTATAGTTGTAGCAGTCAAAATCGACCGTGTGTCATGTGAGTATGAGACCAACCTAATTAATGAATCGAACCCATGTCACGTGAGTACGAGACCAACCTAGTTGTCGATTTCCCCCACATGAGTACGAGACCAGGTCGGCCTAGTTGTCGATTCTTCCAGTCATAAAAAAAAAGATTTATTAACACAAGATTTATCATCGATAAATCTATCAATTCCTAAATGAATAATATTCCTTATTGTTATTACTTTGAGTATTAAGAATCAAAATACAAAATCAATTGACTCATTATATTAATTGTCTCATTATAATGAGTAAAATGAGCACTATTTATAAAATGTGAAAGGGTTTCATTCTCCTTGTAATATACTCTCTATTAAACCACCTATTTTTACTTCTCGACTATGGAATAGAAAATGTTTTTTTTTTTAACAGAAATAGTTGGTGTTTGATACTAAAAAACAGAGTTGTGTTACAACACATTTAAAATAGGTGGAACATTTGATTCTGTGAACCAAGTCCAGAATGCTAACCGGTAAGAATGATGCATCCCAACGAAGAACTTAAATATGGTCCAAAAAGAACTTCTAAGTTTCCATGTAAAAATGTCTACACACGATGATAATATAAACACAAATTTAGAGGTCATATAAGGGTTAACCTATTGGGGAATAGTTCGCCAAATTGGCTGACTTACGGGCTTGAATTCATGTTGTCACTGGTTGAGATGGGGCATGTGATGTCTTCTTCTTTATTACAACTTTCCAACCTTCATTTGCATTTGTTGAGGTACTTGTGAAACATAAAGTTTCTGGATTGTTTTGATCTAGAGATTATTTGCTTTCTTCATCCAACACCCCAACATCATCAATAGGATCTGCCCAACCAACTGATAGCCCATGTTCCTCATCTGAAACCTAAGGGGAAGACACCTCTTTCATCAACTTATGAAACGGATTTGGTGACATATTTTCATTGGCATTAGGGGGCTTCAAGATAAATTGATGGTCATCATTTGATCCCACCCACCAAGTGGATTTTTGGGGCTTTCAGTTCTTATTTGACCCTTTGGGACCATGGGATGCAATATGTCTCATTCCAAAACAAGACCTGCAATGTAGGAACATTTTCTCATAGTCTAGTTTCTGAGACCAAAACCAATTTTTAACAGTAAGAATAACTTTGGCTGGGAATCCTTTACTAAAGTCCATTTCCATGTAGATGTTTGCAAAGGTGGAGGCGATGTTCCTTGAAGTTTCACGACTTTGAAATTGGAACTTTCCTAAAGATGAACCAATGGCTTCAAGCGAGGGTAAGCCCTAGAAATGAAAAGGGAGGCTGGGAAGCCTCACCCAAACAAGAGTTGAGGAGAGAATGTTAGTAGCTGGATCGAAATAAGGATTCTAGGGTTTCATGCACAAACCTAAGTTTCCCCAAAACCAAGGACCTGAGCTAAGAATCAGATCAAGATATTCCTCAATGTCGAACTCAACAACAAAGAAACCTTTAGCGCATGGATGAATGAAAGATTGTTGTTTCATAATAGGAATCTAGGTGGATGAGATCCAATTATTGAGATCTACTAAATTTGGACAGAAACCGTTGAAACAATAGACCAAAGTTACAGATCTGTAGTTTTCTTCCTCCTCCTCGACATCTTGACCCATAGGAATGACAAGGGAAGGGGCTTCCTGAACCAGAAGTGACAAAAAAGGGAGAGAAAATATCTATTGAATAACCTCACTGAAAGTGGCCCTCGATTTTGAAGAAGAGACTGGGTTGGACCTCGAGCAGGAGGGAAAATCCCCACCGCCTAGGGATCGCACAAAGAGGGACATGACCACTTCCATAGAGGGAGAAGGATATCGGGCAACAGGCTCGCCACTCATTGTGGAATAGAAAATTGTTACAATAGTAACATATCCAATTTCTATGAGAGTAACAAAGCCTTCAATGCTTGTTTATAGTTATTAGGTTTAGGTTTATGGTTGTAGCATTGAACCTTAACTTTCATTTATATGTGAAATTCATTTGAAGTTTGATGTATTTAGCATATATCATATACTTAAATTCAAAATTAAAATTGAAATTAGCTAATCTCAAGAAGAACTAACTACTATGGAATTTAATCTTTATTATGTTTATACAAACCCATATAGTATTTTCATAGCATTGTTTTTTGTTAATATGTTTGTATAACATTTAATTTTTCATTTACCTATAGGTCAACTTATGGATTATTTTGAATATATATTTTATTTGTTTTTTTATTGTTGAGATGGTTATGTCATCGTTTAACATTGGAGCAGTAGTTGTGGGAGCAAGATGATAAGGGTTGTGGTGGAAGAATGAGATTAACACCTTATACTCTACTTATAATATAAGGGTAAGATAGTTTTTTTTAAGTAAAGTGTCTCTTTAGTTTATTAGTGCATATTTATTAAAACCTTTTGTTAACTTTCGAAGTCACAATTTCAATACTTAATACTCGAGTCATTTTCGTGGGTACCCAAAACGTAAAAAAAATTAAGATAGACAAGATTTTCCTCAAGATTGACTTCACTTCTTTTAAGATTCAATTTGGATTGTTTTCCTAGGTAAACCACAATGGGATATCAATTTTTTCTGGTTTTATATTAGCAAAGCTAGTTTTCCACAAGCTATACAATTAGTTATAGGTGAAGTTTCCACTTGCAGACATGTTTGAATACAAAATTTATGTTGGGAATGGCCATCTCGATTATTTTTGTGCGGAAATCACTTTTTAAAATTCATTGTTATAGAAATACTTTTTCAAACTCCGATTTTGAAATGGCTGATTTGTATTTTTATGTTGAGATGTTTTGGTCTTCGAGAATTGTTTGGAGTATCTTGAGATGCTTTGGTTCTGATCCTTATGAATTGTGGGGGAGTATTCTTAGATTTTGGGTCTCGAGGGGTTGTGGGTTGGAGTTAATTTGAGTAAACTGATAAAGGATTTAATTTTTTATCTTGTTTGAGAATATTTTTTATAAAGATTGAATTATTCATTGTCTATCAAATTTTATAATGAAGTATTTGGAAAGCTAGTTTCCAAGATTTTGTGTATAATTGTAATTTATGTTTAATATTTTTAATATGATTATGATTATCTTAAATACATTTTAAACCCAAATATATCAAGTAATAAGAGGGATCGAATTCCTGAGATGTGAATGACCACACGGTGGCTTCCACCTACTCTCATGGAACGCACCGTGATGACCGGATGCATGCCACAACCCCCCCTCATGTGCCTTAACTACCCTCCACCCTCGAGATGAGGCTCATTCACTCCACCCATGGCCCCTTCCCTTCACCTGTTCAGTCTATGCACTCACCTGCAGCTCCCACCTCCAATAGTATGATGACCATAATGTCATCGAACGTGACGCCCCACCACCCTCATGCTCTTCCCTTGACAACCTGTGTTCAATCCCTCATTCTCACCTTGTCTCTCTTATAAATGAGCTCTTAGCACTCCATAGACGACATCCCTCTTCTCTTAGAGCAAGGTGGTGGTTTTCCTCTACACCCAATGCTCCCTTTTTCTCACCCATGCCTCTTCGTTAGTGCGCCACTCCCACCATGGGGCGAAGTGGACATGATAGGTGAACCTCCAAAACTCCTCACTTTCCCTTCCTAGCCAACCAGAACGAATTTTATCTTTCAATATTGGGCTCCTTACAAAAATTTATTGATGACTAGGAATATGATATCTCTAGCTCCCTCCCGTTGTACCTCAAGGCATTGATGAAGCTACTAGGTGGTCAAACATATCCTTGCCAGTTCCCTCCTCAACCTCGCTAGTGTATTTATTCCCAACCCCTATAACTCACCTCACTCACCCACTCCTCCACAACTCACCCTTCCCCCTCTACTTCAGCCTCCCCCAACACTTGTCCTCCTCCCTTTACGGCCCATCCCACCTCCTTGATGCCTCCAGAGACATGTAGCACCAATGTTAAGGTGACTCCTCCAAGAATTAGTGTCGCATTGACAGATCTAGGCATTCACAATTTGGTGAAAGCAATGGTTCCAGCATCGAAAAGCACTCTCACTACCCCAGGCATGCACAACTCACTAAAGGTTCCCAACATAAAAACAACAAGCCTATCAGTCAAGCACTCATCCTTGGACAACTCCATCTCAGCCAATGACAATGATAGTGAATTTGGTGGTTGTCCATTCATCAAAGAAATTCCTACAGACCAACCCCCTTCTTGAGGCTTTGACCTCTGTTCCACTTTTCATGTTTTTTTTTTAAGGTGTTTTATCTTTTTGCAAGCGTTACTAGTTAATGGAAAAAAACACTCGAACAACTAAAACTAAGTTTTTTGGGTATGCCTAGTTTTCCATTCCCCTGGAAATAAGAATTCCAGCTCGGTTTCCCACTAAGGGAAGGCCAATTTTTGTCCACTCTTAGGGGTAATCGCTGTAGTTTTTTATTGTATTCTAATAGATTAGACACCAAACTTACAAAAGAAAATTAAGAGGGATCAAATTTTTTCATATGAAAAAATTACACCAACTCTATCGGAGAGAATAACAATCAATGCTCCTAACTACCAATACTAAACCCAATTAATATGAATATAATTTTAATTTTTATATATTTTGAAATTATAATTCTTTCTTTCAATGTGTCTTTTACCTTTTAATTGGTACTATATCACATTTTAGGTACTATATCAATACTGCTAAGTCCCATTTGGCTATTTTCCACATACTAGTTATCAACCCACAATTTATTGATAAGAAGATTTATTCCCCTTCCTATAAAATGTAAAATTTTTATTGAATTTATCTTTGAAATCTGCTACTATTGGAGAAATTTAGAGGCAAAACTTCTTCAAGAAATTTTTTATCGACAAGAAATTTTATTTTCCCTTCGACAAAATGTAAAATTCTAATTGAATTTATGATTGAAAACTTCTACCACTCAGAAAATTTAGAGAAAAAATATTTTAGACGAGATTTTCTCTCTCTCTATATATATATATGTGTGTGTGTGTGTGTGTGTGTGTGTGTGTGTGTGTGTGTGTGTGTGTGTGTGTGTGTGTGTGTGTGTTGTTAATATTTCAAGAGTGAGCGAATTTAATTGTCCATAGATACATGAAATTGAAAACCTTGGACAAAATCATTTTAGTTTGTTGTTTTTATGTAAAAGATCGACAACATGGTTAACTCGGATATGTTTCATTATTTCAGTTAAAACTCATTCTATTGAAAAGAAGAGCATGAAATGTTTGTAGACCGTGAAATGTTGCAGTACTGAAGGTTTCCACATTGGAAAGGTGGGTTTATATTTCTCTATAAAAAATCTTATATGTTTAGAGCATTGTGGTGAAAAGAATATTGTAAAGTCAATCAAGTGTTTGAGAATAGATGATGGAAGTGGGTCCACATCTGTGGAACTTGAAAATTATTTCAAGGAAGCTAGGATCGATAGGGCATGTTTAGTAACACCAAGTTGCAACAAAGGTTGTTGGCAGAATCAATTGTGCTATTTGGTAAATCAGTCACCATCAATTGCAAAAGATTGGAATATTCTAGAAGAGGTATGAATGGATCTCTTGCGAATACTCAAATGTGGAAGTTTTTTGTTGTGATTCTTATGCACTTATAAACGTTCTAAGTAGGACCCAGATCAAACAGGTACATCTTTGTTGGTTATGGTGATGTTGTTAAGGGATATGGATTATGGGATCCTACTTCCCACAGAATCGTCGTTAACAAAGATACAATATTTGATGAATCTCCTCTCATAAAATCACACATAGTAAAAGATGGAAGGTACAAAGCATGAATGGTAGAAAAAGGGTATTTGGAGGGTATTTATTTCCATGAAATGTTTCACCAGTTGTTAAGCTTGTTTCTATTCATGGTGTGTTACAACTAGTTGTGTTAGTTGATCTTGATTTAGTGCATATAAATGTTAAAACAATTTTACATGGAGTTTTGGATAAGGATATGGATTTGGAACAGTCAGAAAGGTTAGTTCAGGATCACGATAAAATATTTGTTTGCAACCTCCAGAAGTCATTGTATGGCCTCAATCTCGAGCAAGCAATGGAACAAGATGTTTTATTCCCTCATGGTGAGCCAAATTTTATAAGAAGTGAGTATAAGCATTGTGTTTATGGTATATTCATTAGCTTGGTGTTATATGTTATGCTTATAGCAAGAAAAGGCATGGTTGAGATCAACAAATTGGCTCAATTAGCTAGAACATTTGATATGAAGGGTCTAGGAGAGGCTAAAACAAATTTTGAGCATGGATATACATAGAGACAGAAAATATGGTAATATTTGGCTATCATAACATAAGTATGTGGAGAAGATACTCATGAAACAATATGAATAATGTGAAACTGGGAAATATCCATTTGGATTTCCATTGTAAGCTTTCTTTATATTTATGTCCCGGTAATGAAGAAGAAATGGGTTATATGTATCATATATCGTATTCTATAAGGAATTTTGATGTATGGGATGAAATATTTAGTATTTCACATGAAGTTGGTGTTGTCAGTGAATACATAGAAAATCGAGGAAAATCAGTGAAATGGGTTCTTTGGTATTTTAGAGGCATGGGCATCACCTATAATGTTTGCAGTGATTTAGTATATTGTTATGTTGATTCATATTTTGCATAAGATTTGGACAAGAGATATACCTCAGGTAATATCTTGCATGAATGCAAGGATCTATTGGGTAATTTTGGAAAAGTGGATGATAAGGTGTTATGTGATAGTCAAAATGTTGTGCATTTGACAAACAATACATTATATCAAAATTGGACAAGGCATTGTTTCGTATGACATGTTACCGATGAAGGTAGAGTATTCCATACTTGAGGAAATTGAGCAAACATGTTCATGAAACATGTAGAGTTAGAAAACTTGCGGTGGTGTTTAGATTCTCTTGGCTTGTAAAAGGGGTGATGAATGGGATTGGGAAAGGTATCAGGTAAATTGTTGTCAAGGTGGAGATTGCTAAAATGCGACAACAATCAATTAAAAGAAAATGTAAAAACTAAAATTTACTTATGTTAATATTTTGTGATATTGGTTTACGAAATAGGTGGAGGTTTGTATAATGGGTATTAGTTCTCGTAACTATGTAACTGTTCCAATATAGATGTATATCTTTGAAGCCACAAGAAATTAATGAGAAATATCTTAGCAGGCATACATTCATAAGACACAAAGCCCAAGATGCATCTCTCGAGCTTCAGAGATATACATCTATCTTGGAACTGTTATATAGTTACGAGAACTACCAATCATTATACAAGCTTCCACAATTTTTGTAAACCAATATCACCAAATATTTACATTAGTAAATTTTAGTTTTTACATTTTCTTTTAATTAATTGTTGTAACATTTTAACATTTTGAATCAACAAGTTGTATATATCTTATGTATCTTCATAACAAATTTGTATCAATAATTTAACAAATTCATTTGTATATATTGCGTTGTTTCTATAAAATGTTAATAATGCATTCTTTTCTCCTATTTAATTTCGATAATTTCAATTTATTGGCACTCTTGTGAGATGATCAATGTCCAATTTATTTAGGCACCGGGGAATTACCAATTTACCATTATTGTTTTTGAAACAAAATTGATATTATAAATAATTTTATAAAACAACATTTTGACTTACATACAAGATATCAGAACACATTATTAAGATACAATAAGAAGCCCTCTTTAAAAGTGGAGTAAGTCATTTTTATTAAGAATGTGATATTCTTTACGTTTGTTCGTGTTTCTTTCTTGCCTTTTCCACAACATTATCATTGTTGTTTATGTTTTCCAAAGCAAATGTCCTCGTAGTGGGTCCTACTACTATTTGAGTTTATGTAACGTAAAGATATGAGGTGTAAGTTGTTCTTGTTGTTGAAAGATCTATAATGGGTGGTCGAAGAAGAGTTTGTGTTGTTTATCTTTTCCATCCGCATGGAAGATTTCTTTGCCAAGCACATATAAATGTTAAGTGTTCATGTGGTGGGTTTTATTATTATTCGATTCTATGTATAATATAATTAGCACAGTCACATAATTGGCACTGATGAATGTTGATAGGCATATGAAACGCGTAGACCGCTAAAATGCATGAGGAAAACGCAGGGACAAGGAAATTTGTGGTTAATAATCCAAACGTGGTAATGTTAAACGTTAATCATTTAAATGTGGCAATCATATAGTGTTATAGTAATTTCTTAATATGATTAGGTAAATTTTAAAAGGTAAATAGGTTAACGTATGCATTCAAAAATAAAAGGAGATTATGAAGAGTAAATCACATTGATTGATTTGGGAGGATGACTAAGAATATTCCAACATCTTTAATTGTTAGCCATCAGATTAGAATTTTAGATTAAAAGATGATTAATTGTGCCCATTGCCAATAGGTATACACCTTTCGGCGTAAATATATGAGGGAGGTGTACATATCAATTTAGACATCAAATTATTCCTTAAGAGAGATCTTTACTACCTTCCCTATAAATGTAATTGTTCCTTATGTATTTGTATAACATTTTTTGTTTGTTAGTGAAACAAGAGACTTCATGTATATAAAAATTTTAATACTAAAATTTATGGAGATGTACACATTCTATCTTCCTTTATATTTAAATCTATGACTACATAAAAAAAACATATGTTCTTAATCATTAGGACCACTTATATATATATATATATATATATATATAAGTTGAATGTATTTATATAAGTATTCTTTGTTTGTTTGTTAGTGTATCTCTTATGTGTGAAACTAGTCTGTGGTCTAAGAAACCATGACCCAGGGGTATCTAAGCCGTAAAAATCACCCAGCATGGGCCACACCAACCCTTAACATGGATGAATTTTTTTGGTATCCCCTACTCACTACTGAGAGTTTTGAACCCCTCACTACTCACTACTCAATATTTTATTTTCTTTTAAATTTAAATTTAAATTTTTCTTTTATCTATTTGAAAATCAAATAAAAATTTATAAACAAAAAATTGTATTTGTATATTATCTAATGCATTTAAAAAGAATAATTATTTATAATTAAAAAAATTAACTATTTATATCTTTATAATGATAATGATAATGGGTAATATTCATTTAGATCAAAGTTTGTTTACGAGATTTAAAAAAAAAGGAGCGAATTACTTTTTTTACTTTAAAATTTTATTTATGTACTACACAAATTTTAAGAGAAACATTTTTAAAGCTCTATAGATTTGATGAGTAAAAAAGTTAGAAAACTAAATATTGTAAAAAATATTGAAATTGTGATTTAATGTGAGTGTATTTTCATATTCAACCCTGTTAATGTCACAAAGTGATTTTTTTTTTGTACCCATGATGCTTTAAAAGTTGTCCAAAACCCTATTTCACTTTAAAGCTAATAAGAATTTTTTCTTAACTTTGTTGATTTTATTTTTTACTCTTATAAAAAAAATTATAATTATGTACAAATCTACGACTATAAATTACCTTTATTCTCTAAAATATTAAAATTTTAATATTATACTTGATTGTAAATTCACACACACACACACACACGCAAACAAACACACATACACATTTTATAATTTTAATTATGATATGAGTTAGAGATAATAAGAAAAATAACATTATTTCATTGAATTAAAATTATTTTTATTGTTATTTTTCATTGGTGATGTACCTCAAACCACTTGAAATAATTTTCATCTAGGATGGATGTGAAATTAAAATGATTAATATGTAATATGTCACATCCCTCAACAGTCTTCCTTGTCGAATCTTTTGATCGTTCACGCTTGAGGGTGTGTGACACTGCGATGTTTCTCTCTTGGATGCTTGGAAAAAACAAGGATACTTCCTCGAGACTACACCTCTTCTCCTAGAGGATACCCATACCCCGTTCTAGGTTGTCGATGAGCCACACTCCTACTCTAGTGCAACTCTTGTATACATAGAAAATTGTTAATAGATTAATTCTTAGTCATATAGAAGAACACATCCATGAAATGAAGATAACACTTGCAAAAAAACCAAGAGAAACTCATATATAGTGTGGGTGACACAAACCATGACTGGAAACTGAAAAAGTATTTGTTATTGTGAAACACACACAATATGAGCACTACCATCTCAGTTTACAACTGGTTTAAGTCACACAACTCACCTCACCTCAATAAGACACTCATACAAATATTCATCACACAAAGAATTTCTATCAAAACCATCTCCGCAAACGTTTTCACTGCACCTCATACATGCCCTAAACCATAGAATTTTCATATCTTATTTATTGCAAGGCTTCATATAGACTTGTGGTTCTATCTCCTAACATTCCTCCTTAGACCTGGGACAATACTTCCTCCAAACTTAACCAAAAATAAGGTCACCCCAACTCTGCCCAAATAATCACCTCTAGGCAGCACAGGTCCTCCCATATTGAGTGACTTCGATCCTTGAGGGAGCTCGCCCCTCTTTGTCTAAGTATGTCTCAGAATCGTAGATTTTATATTTCACTCATCATATTCAAATCTTCCTTCCTTTGTTGTGCATCCTTGTTCTCTTATAGAGACTCCAAAGGTCACCATCATGTCCTTTTGGGTTGTTGTGCCCCTTCACAAACCCATGTGTCCAAATGAATCATTGTGCCCCTTTGCAGACCCAATCACCCAAAAACATTTATGCACCCTTTCAAAGAACCAGTCCAAAACAAACCCATAAGTTCATCAATCATCGTGCCCCTTAGGACTGACGCACCGCAATATTGGTGTGCTCCATACTTGGGAAAGCCCCTTTGCGCATTTGCATGCCCAAGGTGCCCGCTTGCCTAATTAATGCAAAACTTGGGTGTTAGAGAAACCCAACATTTCATCTCCTTAAGGACATGGGTGAGCATATTCCTTCCCATCTAAAAAACGAATTTACATACTCCCCCACCTCTAGTATTTTTCATCCTCAAAAACATCCTCAAAATATGTGATCTCTGCATGGACTCATGCATTGCATGGGATGGCAAGGAAAGGCATGGCATGGAAAGGAAAGGAATGACATGGCATGCCATGGAGAGTTAATTCATGGCTTTTAAAGTCTAGGAAAGGCAAGGCATGTTCAAGCAAGGCAAGGCATGACATGGCATGGAAAGAAAAGGAAATGGATGGCATGGAAATATATGGCATGGCATGGCATGGAAATTCAAGGCATGACATGCCGTCACATGGAAAGGTAAGGCATGGAAAGGAAATGCAATCCATGGCATGAAAAGGCATGACATGTCATGGAAAGGAAATACAATTCAATACATGGCATGGCATGTCATGGTATGACATGACATGGCAAGGGAAGGCAATTCTAGGCATGGAAAGAGAAGGAAATTCTAGGCATGGAATGACATGGCATGGGAAGATAAGGCATGGAAATGAAATCTAAGGCGTGACATGGAAAGGAATGAAATGACATGGCAAGGCAAGGAAATGCATGGAATGGCAAGGCAAGGAATGGAATTGAAATACATGGCATGACAAGGAAAAAACACTCCATTGGATGGAAAAAAAAATTGTGATATAAAGTTAAGTCATATGTCCCTAGGAAAAAATAATTATTTCTTGGGATAAGAAATGTTCATTTTTTGTGATTCTTGCTTCATTTCAATCCACATTTGGATTTGAATTTTTCCTTGCATAATGTTATGGAAATATATATACTTATTGTTTTATAGGTTAAAATGAGAAGCTAGGTGGAAATACCTACAAGGACAGATTAGTCTATTTTCAATCATAGTTATGTTCTAGGGATTTGTAAATGTAACAACCTATATTTTTACTTCGAATGTTAGAACTTTGATGTTTACTTAAATCTTACTGACTCATTGCTTAGTATTTTTTGGGTTTAGTTAAAATGATATAGACATTTGATATGTATACTTATTGATATATTTATCTGTTGTGGGATATTGTTTTTATTGTTATAGCTTTATGATGATGTTATTTTTTTTATTTTTTTAAACATGCAAATTGAAATGTGGAACTTTGGTATGTGCATATTATTTTTATTGTTATATATTTTTAATCAATAAATTGCTTAAAAATATTAAATACATCAAATATTCTTTTTAATATATAGGTCAACATCTTTCTAGATTAATAATCTATAAATGTTATAAAATATGATAATCCTCCAAAAAAAAAACTTTAGGATATAGTCCCCAAATGTCTAAATGGATATAATCAATTACACCTTTTCTATTCTGTCTTCTTGTTTTAAATTTTTTCCTACGTCTTTTTCCATAAATATAATACTTGCAGAACTTCAACTTTAGAGATTTTGAGCTTGCAGGTAACTTATGGTCTTCCAATACGTTAATCCCTTTCTCACTCATATGACCCAAGCACTACTTTCATAAACGAGTAGTGTCACTTGCACCTTTAGAAACTATTGTTGCTTTATTTATTTCAGCACTTCCTTCAAGATGATAAATATTCTCGATCTTTTTAGCCTTCATAACTACTAAGATGCCTTTGAACACCTTCAATACTCCACCTTGAAATGTACATGTGTAAGCACCAAAATCTAGAACGCCCAAATATATTAAGTTCTTTCTAAGTTTTGGGTACGTGCTTCACATTTGTTAACGTTCTTACAATACCATCATACATTTTAACCCTAATACTACCAATCCCAACAATTTTACGAGAAATATCATTTCCCATAAAAAAAAACACTGTAATATATAGATTGGTAAGTTGAGAACCAATTTCTATGAAGACACATATGATTGGATGCACGAGTGTCTAACAACAAATGCTGATCATTTTCTGAAACAATACAAATATATAGTACCTCATCAACCATACTTGAACCTGAACTTGGTTCGATTGAATTTACTTCCTTTCTGGAGTCCTCTTTTGATGCTTGTTGTCTTTTCCTGTGATCCTTCTTGAGATACCCTAATTTCCACAATACTAACATTTTATCTTACTCTTCCTGCCTTTTGACTTAGACATTGATTTACCTCTCAAATTCTACCCTCTTTCTTTAGATCAACCTCTAGCCACCATTGCTTCTCATGTTGAGGTTTCTCAACTAGATTTTATCCACATCTCCTTAGTCAACAAATCTCCCACAATAGTATCATAATCAAGGACATATATCGAGATAAATCTAATAGAGGTGATTAAATGATCCCAAGAATCTGGAAATGAACACAATAGTGTAACTTCCTTCTCCTCATATTTGAATAAGTCATTCATTTTAGTCAATTGACATGTAAGAGTATTGAAAGTATTTAAATGGTCAACATTTTTTGCACCTTCTTTCATTCGCAAACTGTATAAATGCCTCTTCGGGTAGATTTTGTTTGTCAAGGATTTCGTCCTATAAAGGATTTCCATCTTACTCCATTAGCATGTTGTTGTTACCTCACCTATGATATTAAAATAAATTTCATCTACTAGACACAGACGAATGTTACAAAGATCTCTTGCATCTAGATCTTCCTAGTCCTCATTTGACATATATGTAGATTTCTTTGACCTTCCCACCAATTCCTTTTGCAAACCTTGTTGTACAAGTAGATCCCACATCTTGAGCTTCCATAGGTCAAATTTATTTTTCTTGTTGAATTTTTCCACCTCAAACTTTGAACTCTGTACTTTTAAATTGACACAAACTGCCAAACCACAACTTGTAAAACTAAGATTTTAATGTGTAGGAACAATGGTATAGTTTCAAGGTTAAACACCCAAAAAAATAATTAAAGGTTTAAATCCAAAAAATATTTGACATAAAATGTATACCTTAAAAAATTTTAAGAAAATAAACCTCCACCTAATTTTTTTTTTAAGGACATCCACCCATATATTTATAAAGAAGATCACATTATAATGCGATCCTCTTATAAAGACGATTCTCTTACAATGTGATATTATTATAAAGGCGATCCTCTTACCTCATGTGCATAATTCGTACAAACTTTAATATAAATTTATCTCCATGGTTATCACTACCCTAGCAAGATGTAGCATACGATGAGAACTAGTTATTGCTCAGCACGACCACGATGTGTAGTGATGATCTTAGTGTTATCGTGTTGATGGCACCCTCTATATGACATGAGGAGTGATGATACTAGTTACATAGTATCCATATAACTATCCAATAAGATACTAGTTATCAATCTTAACAAAATCTTATATACTACTATATTAAGATACTAGTTATGCACCTTCTAGAAAGTCTTCTCACATTCATTACATCTAACTAACATAGTGGGTCTTTATTAATATAGTTGACCTGGTCCACCTTACATTGAATGAACACAATAGCATATATTAAATGAATTCCACTAATAATACATAACCACATTCACATTGGGTACCTCCCAAG
Source organism: Picea mariana (assembly GCA_032191745.1). NCBI lineage: Eukaryota > Viridiplantae > Streptophyta > Pinopsida > Pinales > Pinaceae > Picea > Picea mariana. The sequence goes on from JASDQU010736044.1 coordinate 317,641, forward strand.
GTACCCCATATTACATCCTTAGGTATACTACATTCCATCCCCCTCCACATGTTTCGTTTGCAAAACACGAGAAGAAACCGTACAATATGACCGGCTAAGCAATGTCGCCAACTAGTACCAAGTATGATGATACAGATTTAGGAGCAGAACAAACTAATTAATAGACTGAATACAAGAAACACAGAGATAAGAAGAATAACACAAATATCCAGTGAACAATATCTTCTATTAAATAATGAAATAGGCCGAAACTGTAAAACTGTAGGACTGAAACACTTGCTCGAATGGTGGTAGTTATCTCTGAGAAGAGATGTGGCTTCTACATGCATATGTTTGAGCACAATGGATTACAATGAGGCTCTAGAGTCCTTTTTGATACTACTCATGAACGTCAAAACCCTAGACATCCAAAAACCTAACCCTAGAAGGTGAAACACAAAACTTCATGTGGGCCCTATGGGTAAGTTGGTGTAATTTGGTACCTCAACTTCCAAGGGTCGTCAATTTTTCATACAACATCCATTTTAGGCACGCGATATCCCATTGGAAAGGTATTTTAGAGAAATACACATTACATCATCAAACTCTGAGTCCGTTTATAATTTGACTATGGTGAGAGAAAAAAACAATGTTTAGGGACCCAAATCAGCCCTAGAAGTTCAACACAATGTGATGAAATGAAAACATACAAAATAATCCAGTTGGATTAGGAGAGAGGCCACCCATATCCACCTGGAGGATGTTTGAGGCTTCAAACATCCCCAAAAATGTAGAACCCACAACTACAAAGTAGTATAGAAGAACGTGCTAAACAAAAATGGATATGAGGAGCCAGTTGGAATAGGTGGGTGGCCACCAATATCCATTGGGATCAATCCTCCCCCCTTAGGAATCAATGGTATCCATTGCCTTGAGTTCCCCCATCAGGTGAGGAAAATTATATTGGATTTGGACCCGGGTGAGCCANACATGGGTGTTAGTCTTTCGCCTATCCATTGGGATCAATCCTCCCCCCTTAGGAATCAATGATATCCATTGCCTTGAGTTCCCCCATCAGGTGAGGAAAATTATATTGGATTTGGACCCGGGTGAGCCACTTGCATTGGTGTAGTTGTTTCCCAACCTTGACAACCCAATAAAGCTGGATCCACTGCTAGCAAGTTACCTTGACCTGTGTGTACACTATCTGATCATTGGATGCTTGTTCCATGCAGTCAAGGTTGAGCTATGTTGGTGTTTTTTTTTCTACGATCTAGGAGGTGTCCAATAATGGTGGAAAATATGGTCGAAGGAGGTCCACATTGAATACTGGATGAAGACCAAGGAAGGGTGGAGAGTTGAGCTCAAAATAATTTCTACCCACATCCTTGGTGATAGTGTAAGGCCCATAATGAAGTGGGAGAAGCTTCCGATGGGGCCTGGTGAGACGCTCCTTCTGCAAATGTAACGAGAATTTGTTGCAAACCTGAAACTGGTGTGGTACCCTCTATTGATCATGGCACTTCTTGTACTTAGAATTTCATTTTTGCAAAATCTATTGGACCTATTGGTGGATGTGTTGAATCCACTCAATGAATCTAGTGGCTTTTTTGATCACAGATTGATCAAGGGAAGAGTATGTCTGTGTGGTGGAAAGAGGAAGTGCAACATCAATGGGTCCCAAGGGTTGGAATCCTAGACCCACCTGAAATGGGCTATGACTGGTGGACCTATGGAGATCTCTGTTGAAACTATGCTGGAAATATGGGAGACTCTCGTCCCATGTACATGGATTCTTATAATTGTACATGCGCAGGAATTGCAAAATCATCTGATTGATGACCTTTGTTTGGACATCGATTTGGGGGTGGAAAGCAGTGGATTTTATGATCTTGGTGTCCAACAGAGACGAGAGACTCGACCAAAAGTTAATGAGGAACCTATTGTATCGGTCGAAGATGATGGTATGTGGTATCCCAAAGTGGACCCACACTCATTCGAAGTGGAGATTGACAGTATCTACCACTCTGAGATTGTTCTTACAAGGTTTGAGGATGGACATCCTCAAAAACTGATCAACGACCACAAACATGTAGTCATTTCCTTTCTTGGTGGATGGCAAGACATACATGTAATCCATTGAGATGGATTCCCAAGGCTTTTAAGAAATAGGAAGAGGGGTATATAATCCTTTCTTCTTTATCGCTGGCTTGGAAATGGCACAGGCAGGGAAATATCTGATATACTTGCTGACGTCCTGTCGAAGTTTTGGCCAATAAAAATGTTTTTGAAGAAGGAACACAATTTTCTCTATGCCAAGATGTCCTGCCATCCGACTATAATGGGATTCCCAAATAAGCTTTGCATGCTTACTTGTAGGAATGCAGATATGGCCTAGGTGGCATAATAGTCTGTCCTGAATGTTAAAATCAGTGGCAGTTGTGCCTATACCCAAGAACTGATATGTGGTGGCGAAGTTTAGATCTTGCTGATTAACTTGGGGCCACTCAAATGCTTCATGTCCACAAGAATGGAGCACAGTGGTGAGTGCATTCATAGGAGGTCGACTGAGGCATTCAACGACACGATTGGAGATACCTGTCTTATACTTGACGTTGATATGAAGTTGTTGTAGGTAGGTGGACCACTTATGATGACGGTCGTTCAGCAATTTCCCTTGTGTCTGTATGAAATGTAGAGGCTTGTGATCAATGTGTATGATTGTCTCTTTCCCTAGAATGTAATGTTTCCATTGACGACAAGATTGTAAAATGAAATACATTTCCTTGTCATTGGTGGGGTATTTATGTACAGTATCGAAGAGTGTCTCACTATGGTATGCCACCAGATGCCCATGATAAGTGAGAACTGTGCCCACAGCATAGTCAGATGCATCAGTCTCAATATAGAATGGTTGTTGGAGATGGAGAAAGGAGAGTACTAGAGCTGACCACAACCGATGCTTTAGATCATCAAATGCTCATTTCTTTTCCTTCCCCCACATGAAATTGGCCCTACCACTACCCTTGGTCACATGGCTGAGGGCCCATGCAATATTGGAGAATCCGAGCATGAACCGTCAAGAGAAGTTGGCTAGTCCCAAAAATATCTGAATCTCGGTCAGTGTGGTTGGGACTGGCTAGTCATGGATGACTTGGATCTTAGCTAGATCAACATGTACCCCATTCTCATCAACAATGTAGCCCAAGTATTGGACCCTGTTCATGCCAAAAGATCATTTTTTTAGGTTAGCATATAGCTTGTGCTGCCTCAGAGTGCTCAAAACCTGTTGAATATGCCACATGTGCTCCTCCCACATTATGTTGAATATGAGGGTGTCATCCAAATATACCACCATAAAGGATTTGGTGAAGGGCCTCAATACATCATCCATCAACCTCATGAAAGTGCTTGGTGCATTTTTTAAGCCAAACGGCATGACTAGCCATTCATAGAGACCTTATTTAGACTTGAAGGATGTCTTCCATACATCAGGTGGTTTGATGGGAACCTGGTGGTAGCCTAGATTTAGGTCAATCTTGCTAAAGAATGTTTCCCCCTTGAGTTTCTCAAGAAGGTCATTAATATTTGGAATGGGGTAGCGAATCCTGACTGTGATTTTCTTTAAGGATTTTTAATCAATGAAGAGTTTCCAAGTCACATCCTTCTTCCACACCAATACAATTGGGCTTCTGCAAGGGGGGGAGTTGATTTTGATGTGCCCCTTTTGAAGAAGATCTCGAATATGACACCTAATTTTGTCATTATCTGTCCACGAGCACCGATAGACTGGCCCATTAGGTAGAGGTGCATCAGGGGTCATATCAATTGGATGCTTGACTTGGTAATGCGTTAGTACCCCTATAGGTGAGGAGAATATGTCTCTGTATTCTTTCATGATCCTTTCCACTTGCTTCTGCTGCAAATAGAGGAATTTTGTAGAGGCCACAGATGTGGTGGCGACCTTCTACTTATTATGAGCACGGATGACAAAGAAGACGAAATTCATGGTCTGTGAAATGACCTTACTTCATTGGTTAACATAGATTAAAGAAATAGAAATAGGAGGCACTACCTATGGGATTGTCTACAATTGTTTACCCAAAGTAATAATAACGTTGAGGGGTCTAGACTCATACAGACTCATACACAACATGATGCATCCAAAAATATGGTTGTACCAAAAGAACATCACAAACTTCAAGGGGAGAAATATCTCACAGTACCTCATCTTTGAAAGTCTTTATGTCATAGGGAAAACAACATTGTTGGTTAACATGGAGATATCTTCCTTGGCGAAACCAGGTGATGTTGTAGGGTTGCAGGTGTAGTGTCAAGCTGCTTGATGAACTTTGTTGAAATTGGGTTCTTCTGATTACCATTGTTGACAATGAAATGAATGAGAGCCCCTTTTGACCCACATCTGTGAGTGAAAGAGGCATTACCCTTCCTCTGGTTCTTCTTGTTTGCTTGGTCAGACTTTGGTGGTAACGAGAATGGAACTAGGTTCAACATCAATAATCCAATTCCATCCCTCAAGACTTGAATCAAAATCAGAATTGTCCTCTGAATCAGAAGCCTTCAACTTGGACATGAGGGACTTCTTAGATCGACATTCTTTGGTGTTGTGCCAAGAACTTTTATGATACTCACACCATTTTCTCATGTACTTCTTCATCTTCCCATTTCCCTTCTTGTGTTGTGTCTTGGACTAGTTTTATAGAGGGCGGACACCTCGACATGACCCCTTTCTATGTGGGTTGGGGCTACCTTTCCCTACTTTGGCTGTGAGGGCTTTGCAGATCTAAACTCTTGTCGTTTCTCCTTAAATTTATGCTCGATCTTGACAACATATCTATAATTCATACCCAAAGAGGTGATTTCCATGAACTCCAATTTTGTTTCAATATATCTATGTAGACAGCCATAGTATTTGAGCACCAAATGATGCTCAGAGTATTTGATACCCAATTTGGTGCGTAGGGTATGGAAAATATTGGTGAAATCTGGTACTGTTTGCTCCCTTTCTTGACGTAGGGTGGTCCATCTAGTGTACTGGTCCTTGTAGCTTCAAAAAGGGTAGTATTGTTCTTTAATGGCGTCCCAGAAGGAATCCCATGTAGCGTCCACCACAAAAATTGTAGATTCATCCACGACCTTTTTCTAAGAATAAGTATCCCACCAATATTTAACAAGGGGAACAACCTTGAGGAGTGCAAAAGTGATCTTTTCCCTATCAAAAAAATTGTTGACAGAAAAATATACTTCGAGCAAATTCAACCATTTATCTATAACATTTGCATCTATTAGTCCTTCAAATAATGTAATATCAAAATTTCCCTATACCTTTAAGGGGATTGCATGCTCGCTTGATGAAGATGCTTCTCATGTGGGTAGCCGTCGAAGGATCTGCACAAAGTTGTCAATAATTTCGTTCCTTGGTCACGTGAGGGCTTCCTCTAGCAACATTTTAATAGGATCTCTTGCTCCATCATCTTTCTTTTCATCTCCAATGGGTTTTTTTTGGTCTTGGCACGACCGATATGGTAATGGCTCGATTGGTTCGAGTCCCAACTTCTTATGCCCAGATCTTGTCAGGGACATGCACGAAGAAAAATAAATGAAGATCATACCGCTCTGATACCACTGATTCAGATTTAGGAACAGAAAGAAATGATTAACATATTGAATACAATAAACATAGATATATGAAGAATAACATAAATATCTAGTGAACAATATATTCTATTAAATACTAAAATAGGTTGAAACTGTAAAACTGCAAAACTGAAACACTTTCTTGAATGATGGTAGATATCTTTGAGAAGAGATGTGGCTGCTACRTGCATTCGTATGAGAAGAATGGATTAAAATAATGCTCCATAGGCCTTTTTGGTATTACTCATGAATTCCAAAACACTATACATCCAAAAACCTAACCCTAGAAAGTGAAACACCAAAAATCATGTGGGCCCTATGGGTAAGTTGGTGTAATTTGGTACCTCAACTTCCAAGGGTCGTAACTTTTTCATGTGACCTCTGTCTTAGGCGTGTAATAGCCCATTGGAAAGGGATTTCAGATAAATACACATTCGTCCATCAAACTCTAACTCTATCTACAGTTTGACTGTGGCGAGCCAAAAAAACAACATTTAGGGCCCCAAATCAGCCCTATAAGTACAACAAGATTTGTTGACATGAAAACATACAAAATAATCCATTTAGATCAGGCGCAATACCACTCGTATCCACCTGGAGGATGTGCAGGGCTTTAAACATCCCTAGAACTATAGAACCCACAATTACAAAGCAGTACAAAAGAACGTGTTGAACAAAAATGGACACGAGGGGCCAGTTGGAATAGGTGGGTGGCCTCCAATATCCACCTGTATCATATGACCATCCATCCATCCTAATGGAAGTTTAACATGATATCCATATGTTTCCTTGCCACCCTGATATTAATATGCATCATGTGGTGGTTTCCATGGGATTTTTTCACTAGCAAGATGTCTTCCTATAGTTTTGGTAGTCTTCCATGCACCTCTTTCTTGGTTTCCTTTCTAGTGCCCTGCTGGTGCATAAATGTGTTGAATGTCATTCCCTTGCCTTGATGATCATTGTTTCTCTATATGATGTTGATGGTGATATACAACAACTGTAGGAATATGTTCTTTTTTCTTCAAATTTATAACACATTGTGCCTTTGAGTCAATGACCTCCTTGGCTTCAGTATTTTGTCCTTCTTGTGGGTTTTCTTCATCTTTTTTAGTAGAATCTGCCTCTGGTTCAACTTCATACCCTACAATAACTTCTTTTCTGGCCACTATGGGCCTATATTTCTTACTAAGAGACACATCCCGCAATGCAAATTTCTTTTTCTTGTACCAAATCTTTAGAAACTTCTTTTTCACATTAGTATTAATTGTACCAACTAATTCCATCCAAGGATATCCAAAAAGAATATCCACTTCATCCATATCCATATCATAAAATTTTGAATGCAACACATATTTTTCCATGATGATATATAAATATTTAAAAATTTGAACATTTTCACCCTCAACCCATATGCTTTGAACATTCATTTCAAGAACTTGCAATCTATTGACCAACTGATCATTGATAAAATTATGTCGACAAGTACGGTAAATAGAAAAAAATGATATTTTCTTTATGAGTACAACCATGAACCTATAATATAGAATTTCCACATGAAAATAAACCCTTTCTTCATTCTTTACTTTTGGCATGATACCATTTTTCTAAAAGGAGTTTTTCAAATTCTTCATCGGAGAGTGCCATCATTTTGATATAGTTAAGCGAATTCCACCAAATGGTTGCATCACCTTTTATACTCAAATATATCATCACTTTTCAATGCTATTTATTAAATGACTTCCTATGTTTCATGACTTATTCAATACTAGGGGCATCACAATTTCCTGTAAAATACATCTTGCTATGAAATCCCCAAAACTAGAGCTATAACTTATTGTGCGAATCTCGCGGATTTTTCAGGAAAAACCTTAAAAAATTGTCGAATTTAAAATTTTGATAGCTTCACTTTCCATACTCTATTTTGACCGATTTGTTTTTTAAAATTGGGTTTTTTTCCGAGAAGAATTCAAATATAAAATTTGTTTTTCCAAATAAAGCTCAGAAAGATTCATATATGAACCTAAAGTGCAGCGCCCTCTTTATTCCCTAGACAAAATCTGCAAAAAGAGACAAAAATTACTCCACTTGTTTTTCCAAGGAGAGTGCTATGATACCAATTGTTATGTACCTGAATAAATATCAAAATATACTTTAGAAATAACCATGAATAAAACAAGCCATTCACAAAAATAATGAACACAAGAAATAGTCAAAAACCTTGAAGTAGGGTAACACCATATATTATTCCATAAGGAAGGAATGCACTCCTCAAGCAATGCTTGATACATTCACAATATCCTTCATTATCCTTCATTACATTGCTTACACTTATTTATATAGCTCTCTCTATATCCTAGGAACTTTCTAGAGAGTCTTCTCACATTTATTACATCTAACTACTATAATGGGAATTTATTAATATAGTGGACCTAGTCCACCTTACATTGAATGAACACATTCTCATATATTAAATGAATTCCACTAATAATACATAAGAACATTCACATTGGGTACCTACCTAGGTATCCCATATTACTTCCTTAGCTATACTACATCTGGAATACAATGGGTCGATCCCACTTGGGATTTTTTTCTGGATGCGGTCAAGGAACAATATTACCCTGTTGGTAACTATGATGACCGATGCTTGAGATGGACCAAACAACAACAATATAGGGGCCAAATTGTGTCGTAGATCACAAATAATTTCCATACCTTTCACACCAATATGGGTATCAAAGACTTCGAGCACCATCTGGTTCTGAAATACAGTGGAGCTCTCCATAGGTACATCCAACCTAAAATGGATTTTTTGGACATCTCATCACTTGGAGCTACCTAACAATATGTTATCAAAATCAAGCCAAAATTTAGGCAGTAACACAAATGGGAGTCCAGGTCTACAAATCCGTAACAACTGAAGTATGGTAAAGATAATCGTAACAAGTAGGATCCAAAAAACCAGTCCAAACCACAAGAAAAGAAGGGTAATAGAAAGATGAAGAAGGACACTAAAAACTAGTGCGATTTCCACAAAATACCCTGGCACAACACTGATTAATGTCGCTTAAAACAATCATTGGTTATTGAGATCAAAGAAAAGGATCCAAAAACTGATTCAAAATCTGATTCAAAAAATAATTGGAGAAGATATATCATGGATGTAGACTTCATTGCTATTGTCACGACTATAGCAATTCAACGAGAAGAAACAACAGATAGGGAAGAGGGGGAGCTCTTTTTTCATTCAAATATGTGGCTGAAGGGGAACTTGTTGCATTTTATTCTTGATAGAGGAAGCAAGAAGAATCTCATATCAACAGAGAGAGTCAAAGAGTTGGGCTTGTGGACAACACCACACCCACAACCATACAACACCAAGTGGCTTTACTAGGTATGATAGCTTTGTGTCATCCAACAATGTCGAGTGTGATACAACATCCATCCCTTCAAGGATGAGGTATTATGTGATGTTTCCCTGCTGGATGTCTATGATGTTCTCTTGGTCCATCCATATATGTGGAAGCACCATTTTATTTATGAGTATCGACCCCGTAGTGTCATTGTTACTATGGGAGGTAATATCTACAGGATACCAAAGATAGTTATGACTAATATCCCACTAAAATGATTTCGAAACATAATATCTCATACTGGAAAATTCAACCTCTTCACAATCTACTCAAAAGGGGAATAGAAAGACATTGCAACAAATACGTCCTTGGCTGGAGACCTTTCTTTCCAAAAAAAGAAGATTGTAGAAGAGAAAGAATTTATTGTGTCTTCACCTACAATGGTACCTACACACTACCCATTCAAGCCAAGATACAATAGTTTTGTTTAACAGATTCAACCCCTCCCGCAACAGATTTTTGATAGTATTTAACAAGGTAAGAAATGCAAATTCTCCAATAAGGAAAGCAACTCATGAAGATTTAGATTCAACAAACACTTTCCACTCTCCCCCAAGAACTCAATGCAATGGATGTCATTTCTTCCTAAGGAGGGAGGAATGATCTAGGTGGATCTTGGTTTCCACCCACCTATTCCAACTGACTCAAAGCAATTCTTTAGCATCCTACTATTTTTAGCAATTTTTTGGGTCCCAAACTTTCAGGGCCATTTTGAGGGCCTAAATGACGTTTCTTCATGATCATGCACCTCACAATAGAGAAATTGTCTGATTTAGCCCCCAAAATGAAGCTCCTCTTCTATACCTTCCTAACTAACTATTTTTCGCCTCAAATGGAGATCGTATGCCAAAGTTATTCCCCCGGGAAGTGGATACACCAAACTACCCAAAACAGGGTCCATCATTGGATTTTCATCTTCTAAGGTTAGGGTTTTGGGTTTTATTTATGTTAAAAGGGCCTTTGGAGCCTCATTGTAATGATAATATTCTCGAGAATGAATGTATCCATCACATCTCTTGTCATATACAAGATACCACCATTCTAGCAAGTCTTTCACTCTGTATTTCTATAGTTTGTACATTTCACTCATTAATAGAAATTGTGTATTATTCTATCTCTGTGTTTATGTTTATAGGTCTGATATATCTCTTTTATATTATTGGATATGTGATATATATCTATACATTTATTTATTATATCTCCGCTCTCATTTCGTTCTAAAAATAATCTAGATCAGTGGTATTAGAGAAGAATGCTCTTGATCGTTTTTCAGTGCATGTCCCCGACGAGTTTCAAGTGTAGCAAGTTGGGTCTCGAGATTCTCTCTATTTGGGAAATATCTCTAAAACTCCCAAGAAACCCTACATGTTGGAAGAAAATAAAGAGGATAGAGAAAAATATTCTATTAATCTATTGCTTGACCAAGCTCTAATGCGACAAAGGGACGAAATGATGGATAAATTTTCCCACATCGTTCAACTCCTACCGATAACAATAAGGGTGTCTTCATCAAGAGGTCACTTTGGAGGATCCTCTCCTTTTAAGGTAGAATTTAATTTTCATATTCCCATATTTGAAGGTCAGATCAATGTGGATGCCCTAGAAAAATGGTTAAATGTCCTAGATAATTATTTCTCTATTCACAACTTTTCCAATAGGGAAAATATCACCTTCACACTCCTTAAGTATCTCCCCCATGTCAAACATTGGTGGGAAAATTGTTGGGAGAAAATTTCCACGAAGCAGTCTCAAATATATAGAGTCGAGCCCACTTTGGATTCTTTTGTGGATGTGTTCAAGGAACAATATTACCTTGTTGGTAACTATGACGACCAATAAATGATATGGGCCAAACTGTGGCAAGAGAGGGGCCAAAAAGTGTCATAGTTCATAAATAATTTCCATACCTTTCACACCAAGTTGGGTATCAAAGACACCGAGCATCATCTGGTTCTGAAATATCATGGGCCTCTACATAGGTACATCCAAACTGTAATGGATTTTCTGGACATCTCATCACTGGGAGTTTCCTATTGATATGCTTTCAAAATCGAGCATAAATTTAGGCACCAGAAAAAAATGGAGTTCATGTTTCTACAGTTGAGAGGAACATGGTTGTTCCATTTGTTTTCCCAGCATCAATATTCAGATATGTATCTCAACTATGTACTATCATTTTGAGTGTTATATGGTTGATGCTAGATGGTTGATGTTGTATGGTGAATGTTTTATATTTATATCTATAAGTCATAACCTATTTAAGTGGGCCTCATAGTCATAATAGATTTGTGGCTTACCACTTTTTAGAATATACCTGTTAGTAGTGTTTTGTCAAAGTACTATATGCCTAATGGGTACGTATATAGATAGAAATACTACTACAAAAAAGAAAATAAGTGGAAACGAACTATATCGAAGCTCGTGTGATCATGTTGAAATATAGATGGAAAAGAATTAAAAGTCCCATAATACACTCTTTTATATATTAACACACAGAGATATTTGTTACAACAGATCTCATAATTGTATGACAAAATATAATCATACGGTTGATAGGTCACTAACCAAAATAGTACAACTCGTGTTTCCATTTACCCAAGGGTTCTGTAGCTAGTTTGAATAGAATTTTTAACGAGTCTACATCAAATTGTCTATAACAGAAGAGAGTGAGTGAATGGATAGGTGGAAGGAAGCCATGGAACCTGAATACCTTTTCTTTTTAGGATGCCTCTTTTTGCAAGGTTTAACTGATGGTTTTAACCCACAAGGGAGCAAGACAAAGTGTTAATATCAATATTATTTTCAATTAATTATAAGAATAAGATAATAAAAATAAGTTGAAGGCATAAGCTATATTGTATCTAGATTGAGTTTTTGGAGTATATTTGTATGCTCTCGCAAAGTAATAGATCCATGACTCAGGAGGAGGAGGAGGCTCACAACCATACAATGGGTTCTTTCACAATAAAAAAGGGACCCATCATAAAAAAATGTATCTATGTGCAAATTCAATTACGATTTAAAGAGAGAAAAACAAACATTAGTAAAATTATGTTTCCTTTGGTAGCCCCATACATATTATTCTAAATCTTTAAAATACGAAGATCAATTATAAAAGGAAATTACAGAATGTAATCAAAGAGAAGAAACATTTCCATGAGTAATTATAGGGAGGTAGCTACAGTAAGTATATTTACATCTTATAGAGGCTAAAATGACATAAGATAATCATCAAGCTAATATATACTACATAGAATTATTTATCAAAATCCATTTCAAGGGGCCAAATGATGGAGGGTAATTGCGGAGATGAAATTTTAGAACTAAACAAAGAGTTATCAAGATGATACAGAGCTACCTTTAGTTTCCTTATAATACACTACAAATTCCTTTTGGGAAATTGAATATTGATGAGTGTTTAAAGAGGAGTAATGTTACAAGACCGATGAGTGTTTAAAGAGGAGTAATATTACAGTAAATAATTCTTACAAAGAAATTAAATTGCAATACAAAAAGTATTAAACGATGAACAATTACAGGGATGCAAGGGTTGTGATCGATGTACATGCTTTTATTCCTGTAGAAACCTAATTTTTTTGTTAAAATCATGACAGTACAAAAATGCTCAAAACCCCTACAAAACCCATTAATCATACATACCACAGGAAGATGTTGGGAATGAATGCGGGTATAGTGTGCAATAGGAAATTAACAAGAATACCCGTTAATATGGGGTATTCGGTTACATTTCCATATTCATGGAAAACACTTATGAAAAGAATATCTATTTATGCAGACAGATTCTCAATTTAGAAGAATCAAATTATCTAGAGAAGACGTTATCGAGACAACATTAACCTTTAATAGAGACATAGTTACTTTTTGTACATAGACGAGATTATGAGTTTGAGAAATTAAATAACCAATTAATACCTATAGAGAAGGATGATATATTTTTAACAAAAAGTAATATATCAACACCTCTATACAAAATAGATAGAGTTAAAATAGGCAACTATGTAAGAGAAATTGTCGTTACTATAGAAAAATTTTAATTGCAACCAACATTGAGGGTTATGTGTTGGAAAAAACAAGATAACACCAAAACATTATCCAACGGACTTTATATACAACTTCGTCATCAAGTGGGATTCAGACTTGGTCTTCACTATAGGTAAATGAGAAACTGTATGCAAATACTCAAGGGAGGATTCATGCTTTCACTTTCTTCCTGGGTTTGTATGGAAAGTCTGATGGGAAGCCGATTACATTTCCTAGAGTCTCTCCTCCATACTCATAACCTGAATCATAAAGAGAAAGGACATTAATTTTAAATCTTAATAGAGAAAAATAAAACACAATACCAATACTTCTTTGAATCCAAACCAGGGTTGATAAAAACATAAAGGGATAACAACACAAGTGAGTGTAAATACTTTATTACAATGGGAGTTTTATCCTTGGGTTCGAACTTGAAAAGAAAATGCATACATAGACACATAGTAGAATGTGATTTGAAAACCCAACAGAGAACGCATTGTAACAGAGAATTCCTCAACACAATATACATAACACACAGAGCTCTTACCTATACATATGAAACCCTGCCAGTGCATTGCTGCCTTCATCCACACAGAGAGTCGATCGCCATCATGGTAGTCGGTCACAAGGAGTAGCACAACATAGGAGAACTAATGCAAACAAGACCAAAATGGTCAAATACAAGGAACATAATGGCATATCGATCCTTTCTTCCATGGGGAAGAGTGACATAGTATGCCCTCTCCTCTTCCATGTGAACTCGGAGAATTATAGGACCATCATTGGATGGTTGTCTGGAATGACAGAACACAGAGTACTATGTAGGTATTAGTTCATTAAAAGGGCTTGCTATACCTTAAATTATGACACAACTTAAAGCCTGAGGTGTAGGTGTGACTTGGCATCCACCTTATTACATTAAAAGAACCACATTAACCCTGTTACTATGTTGTGTAATATAGTTAGGATGGACAGAGAGTTAGCATGTGTATAGTTAGTAACACAGTCGTTTAGTGGGGTATCGTATGTCCAATAGTGTATTATAGTTGTCAAACTATAGGTTAGTATATGCATTATTTAATCCTCGCAAATTTATACCAAAGACCTTTGGTAACCTTGTTTATGTGTGTCTCTATGTGGCAGAGTCCATAATGCATTTAGTGGGGAGAACCCTTATTTTTTCATTACAATCAAGAATATCAAAGGGTGAGCTTATGTCGTTAAGGGTTAGGATGTATTCCTCATATCTCATAGTAATGTAGGTTATGAACTAATCCTTCAAACACTATGGAATAGTGTAATATGGTATAGTGGTAAGTTATGATTTAGATTTTTATTCATTCTAGTTAGGATGGAAATTTAGAGTGGAGTATAACTTATATGTTTACAATCTAGTAAGATAATTTTTATAAGGAGATATATTTATGTGTCATGAACAATTTTATTTGATAGTAAAATATACTTTTTCCTTGTCAATTCTTTTTTTATTAGCAAATTGTGGGGTACATTACAGACATGTTATTTATGAGTCTCGACCCCATAGTGTCATTATTATTTTAGGGGGTAATCTCTACATGATACCAGAGGTATTTCTGACTATTGTCCCACCGAAACAATGACGCAAGGTAATCTCGCATACTGCAAAATTTATCCTCTTCACAATCTATTCAAAAGGTAAACAAAAGGACATTGCAACCATTGCATCGCTGGCCCAATACCTTTATTTCAAACAAATGCATATTGCAAAAGAGAAAGAAGATATTATTTCTTCACTTACAATTGTACCTAAAGACTGCCCATTTAGTTCAAGATACATCAGGTTGGTGGAACAGATTAAACCCCACCAACAATAGGTTCATGGAATTCTTCTCTAAGCTAAGAAACACAACTTATCTAACAAGGAAAGTAATTCACCAAGATTCAGATTCAGCAAACACTTTCCCCTCTCCCCTAGGACCTCAAAATAATGGATACCATTTCTTCCTAAGGAGGGAGGAATGATCTAGGTGGATTTCAGTGGCCACCCACCTATTCCAACTAACTCTAAACAATTTTTTGGTGACTTACAAATTTTAGCAATTTTTAGGGTGTCAAACTTTCGGGGCCATTTTGAGGGCCTAAACAATATTTTTTTAAAATTGGGCATATCAATGAGGGTCGAAGACCATCATTGAGCCCCCAAATTCAATCTCCTTGTTGATACCTTTCCAATGAGCTATCGTTCACCCCAAACGAAGATCATATGCCAAAGTTATGCCCCCTCGGAAGTTGATACATCAAACTACCCAAAATAGGGTCCACAAAACTATTTGATTTTCATCCTCCGGGGTTAGGGTTTTGAATTTTATTTATTTTAAAAGGGCCTTTGTATCCTCATTGTAACTATCATCTTCTTACAAATGAGCGTAGCATTCACATCTCTTCTCAGAGATAAGTTGCAACCATTCTAGTGATTCTTTCACTCTGTATTTCTACAATTTTGTACAGTTCGCTCATTAAAAGAAATTGTGTATTAATGTATCTCTATATCTATAGTTATATCTCTAATATATCTCTATTATATTATTGTATATCTCATATATCTATGTAAATTTATTTATTATATATCCTCTCTCATTTCGTGCTGAAAATAATCCAGATCACCCTATTTTTAAAAATATGTATATTGAGACTTTGTGTCCAGAGTTTAGGGAAGCCATGATCGACTGCTAAATTGAAGAGCTCGTGTATGTGACGGATGAGGATAGGTGCTCCAATTGTAAAAATTTCATCTTGGTATCCTCAATGTCCTTGCCTTTCCCATTTTCAAGGCACTTAACCCCAAACTCTATGTCATCCAAAGAAAAAACTTCATCCTATGTAGGACCAATAAGAATGGTGTACATGGCATTAAGGAACTCAAAAAAATTTAAAGTAATAATTTTAGTCCCTTAAAAGAATCATATTATTTTCTTTAGTATTGTGAAATAAAATTTGAACACCGTCTCCTTTTATTGAGCACCGTCTCCTTTTATTGAGCACCCCACATTAGTTACGTAAAGTCAAGTCATGGAGTTTTCCAAACCTTATCCTCCAAACATTGTTTAACATCAATGATAAAACTTTTAACGAGTGGAATCGAATCTGATGGAATAATTATGTGACGAAATTATTGTCTAGAAGCTTAAACCTGTCAAATCTAATTGCTACAAGAATTGGCACTCTCCATATAATCGGGAGCGTCCCGTCCATTCAATTAAATATTTATATTCGCCGGTCGAACCAAACCATAGCAAGATAGAGATTCCATTGCGCATGCTCTTTAAAAAGTAGAACATATAACTTATTTCGACCTCAATTTAAATCAAATTATCCTCAATTACATAATTGATTCCGACAAGGTAATGGGACGACGATAGTCTAGAGTCTGCCAAAAAAAAGGGAACAAAAGTGGGGTTTTTGCCTTATAAAAATGGGAATGTATCTTTATGTTTCCATGTAAATATATAAATAGATGCAATATATACAGCTCATCGTGGATACGAGGGTTTGTTGTGTTTCAGAGATGACCCTATCCTTATATATCCTCTTCATTTAGTCTAATAACGGTATGAAGCACCGTCATCTCTTTTCGTGTCTAGGTTGATTTTAGTCACTAGCTAACATGTCTAAACTTTAGATGATTATCATTATGTGTGTGAATTTTATAGTTTGATTTTTTGTTTGTAAATTACATAACTTTTATTGGAATATAAGTTGTTGAATATTTTAAATTGCTAATTATAATTACTAATTAACATAAGCACTATTTCTAACATTTTTGGAAAAAAGATCAGTTTGTGAGGCTAAGAAAATAGGGGGACAATATCCTTTCAAATGAAAGAAAATTTGGTGGTTTCTATCTATTAAAAAATTACATCATAAAACTTATTTATAAATAAAATTACACAACTTTTATTGGAATATACTAAACTTCAATAACTCATTTTTATAATATCATCATATACAATGATACAATAGGTACATTACTAGATAAACAATATGTTTTTTTTTCAAAAAGAAAAATATCTTATATTAGTGAATACAAAAGTTTTGTTCCCAAAAGTCAATACATCTTGTAGACTATTGTAGCATCCTTGTCTCCAGCTCAAGGTTGTATCTCAGTATCAAACCTACACTAATACATATCTAACCACCCATATACAACTACTTTCACCCAAAAGGTTAATACCTTTGTTACATATCAGATAAAAAAATAAAAATAAAAAAACTAGATTGTATCAGTGAACGACAATAGATAACCAGAGAGTCAATTTCTCCTTTGAACATGCAGTCTTTGAGAAAAAGACGCCTTCCTCATCCAACTGTAAAGCTTCCTTGGACATCTAATCCGCCTTGTTAAAATTTTTGTATATATGTTGAGGTTTGAGTTGTAGAATTCTTCCACTCAACCTTCTGATTTTTTTCATCCATGTCTATAATGAGAGCACCTGTAAGTTATTGAGATTATTAAACCAGTCAAATATGATATTAGAATCTCCTACTAGTAATAATCTTGATACCTTCATAACATTTGCAAAATACAAGATACACCACATAGCTAAAAGTTCCCCTTTAGTGTTGGTCTCGCTCCCACAGTTCATATTGATTCTGTATGTACCCAAAACTGGGAACTTTAGTACAGCCCAAGCCCCTCACTTTTTTCCCAAATCCTATGAAGCTCCATCAAAGAACTCCACTGCTAAATCCCAGTCCAGGATGGGAGGCCTAACAATCCGTAATTTCTTATACTCCTGGACAGTTTTAAATTCTCTCAAGTCCTGTAAGATGCAAGTAGATACTCTGCCCAAACTAGGAATAACATTTTCAAAAATAATTAGATTTCTATGTTTCCAAACCTCCCAACAAATGTAGCAGGGAGTTTCTTCCCTATTTTCCTTTTTCAATAACCGTGTTTTAAAACAGTCATCAATCTCTCCTCCAACCCAACCACTATGAAGCTTTAATTCCTTGATACTGTAACCCAAATATTTTTAATAAAGCTACATTCAATGAAAAGATGGTTCATTGTTTCCTCACAATTCCAACACAATACACACTTACTTGGTCCATTAAAACCTCTTTTCTTAAAATTTTCCCAAGTTAGGATCTTATGTTCTAACATCAACAAGATAAACAGTTGTATTTTTCGGGGTAACTGCCAATTCCAAAGTTTAGTGTACCAGAACATAGGAACTTCTACCCTCTCCTTCAATAGTAGTGTATTATGTGTTTTTTTTGCACTTACCTGGCCCTTTTTTGTATCCCAAGACCACATCAATAAATCTTTTTCTTCATTCAAATCTATACCTTCTCCAATTAACCCCTTTGTATAGTTTGACCATTCATGTTTTAGTTCCCCTTCTAACCCTAGAATCTTAGCCTGTTTCCATCTAGTATGAAATGCATCCTCCAATTTGCTATCTCCAGCCTGTGCCAAGAAATGTAAGCCTTGATCCTTTAGATCCATACTAAGATTAATTGACAGTTTATAGAAATTATATCAACCCACCATAGGATCTATCCCTAATTAGACTGCCTTCCCATTCCCAGGCTTCCAAGCTAACCAATCAGATATAAAATCTCTCTATAAATTTGAGGATCTAGCCCAAGATTTATTTTCTTTTTAATAATAACCTCATGCCACATAGTAGGCATCTCCAAAGGCTCTTTTCTTCCAATGCTTTACCAAAATTAAAAACAATTTTTATACCCCACCCACCATTCTTTTTTGGTTTTGAAACCCTTTTCCAACCAATCAAATGCATCCCTTCCTTATCTTTTTTACCTATCCACAAAAAGCTAAACATCCTTCTCCCTATACTATTCAAAACACTTATTGGTATCTTGGACAAGGATAACCAATATACATAAATAATTTCAAGCATTGCCTTTACCAAAGTGACCTTTCCTCCTAAAGACAACCACGTATGAGTCCAATGCACAATTGTTTTCTCAAATTTCTTCTCCAAACATATCCAATCAACACAATTGTAACAATTTGGTTTTATGTAAAAACCCAGATACTTAAACCCTGCATCCATTGATTTTACTTCAAAAGGTAGAAAATCTTTTAACAAAACAAGTTCTTGATCTCCTCACCCTGCTTCTAAAAAAGCATATTTTTGAGTGGTAAAATCCATACCCGTCGGATTACAAAAGAGTTCCAAAAAACTTTTTGAAAGTTTCCCATTCATCCATACTCCGATTCCCAAACAAAATTGCATTATCCACAAACATTAGGTGTGTTATTCTAAGCCCTTTGGCTACTAGAATTCCAACAATATTAATTTCTCCAACCCGTTCCTGTAAATTTTTTCTTAGCCCTTCCACAATAACAAGAAAAAGCAAAGGTCATAACGGGCAGCCCTACCTTAAACCCCTGAAACTCTTGAAGAAACTTGTTGGTTTACCATTGATCAATACCACAAAATTTTTAGTTGACACACACCCCATAATCCAATCTGTTTCCTCCAAGCTCAAACCAACTTGTAATAAAACTAGCCTAGGGAACCCCCATTCGACTCTATCATATGCCTTTATTAAATCCAATTTTAGTACCAGTGCTGTAATATTTTTGACCTTAATTCTATGCAGAGCTTCTTGTACAACTCCAATAGCATCTGTAATTTGTCTTCCCTCTAGGAACCCAAACTGTTCCTTTGAGATACCAATAGAAAGTGAGTTCTTGATTTTGGCTGCAATGATCTTATTTAGAATCTTGTAATTCAAATTATGAAGTGCAATTGGTCTAAACCCTCCAAAGGAGTCAGGTTTATAACTCTTATGGATAAGCGCTATAAAAGTAGCATTTAAAGAACCTGAAACTCTACCCTTCCTCCTGGACTCTTACACCAATCCTAAGATGTCTTCTCCCAAAAGATCAAAAAAATCCATGAAGAATTCCACCGACCAACCATCCAGTCCAGGGATTTTTGAAGCCTTAAATCTTTTTAGGGCAGTTAATATTTCTGTAAGTGTAACAGACTCATCCACTTTTATCCTTTCTTCCACAGAGAATATCCTCGGATAGTTCTTTAATACTGCAAGTTGATCAAAAATTGCAATATTATCATGTGCCTTAAAAACATTCTAAAAATAAGAAACAACTTCCTTTTGTAAGTCTATTATCTTGTTAATAACAGTGCCATCCTCTTTTGTAATATCCCATATAGTATTGATATGCTTTCTAGAATTTGTGAAAGCATGAAAAAACTTTGTATTCCTATCACCTGCTGCCATCCAGTTCACCCTGCTCTTTTTCCTCCAGGTCTCCTCCTCCTGCTTTAACAATTTCAATTTTATTTTTTCTTTATCTAAAATCGTGGCCTTTAAATCATCTTGTAGAAAACCCCCATGGAAATCTGAATAAAAATTCTCTAGGTCCAATTCTAATTGTACCATTTATGCCTTTGCTTCATCGATTTTCCTCCTTTCCCATCGGGACACCAAAGACTTAAGTAACTTGATATTTTTCAGCAAAGAATCCATAGGATTTAGTATCTCTGAGCCCAAGATATCATTACACTTTGATTTTACTAATTCAACAAACTCTGGATCCTCAAGCCAA
>JASDQU010736044.1:342809-354746 GCA_032191745.1 Picea mariana
CCCAATTTGGATCCACCTCTACTCTTTAACCCATGAATTCTAGCTCGAGGAAATATTAATGGGCATAGGAAATACGATGGGATATATGTAAAATCCTTAGAAGCCACCAAGAAAAGAAGATACATATCCTATGCATGCATCTATGTATACATGAACATCTCCAAATCCCTACCTGGCTCTATCAACAAATAATATCAAGATGAGGAATTGATTCAAACCATAGATTATGAATACATTCCCTTCAGATGCCGGAAATGTCACAAACATGGACACCTCTTTAGAGACTACACCCTCAATGCTCCAGTACGACCAACAATAGAGGAGAAACAGAAAGATGGCTACACTCAAGTTTTGGGTCGTAGGAAACCACCATCGAAAAAATCCAATCAGAATGGGAACCAGAAGATCGCTACCAACAACTCATTTTATGCACTTAGTAACCTACTGGAGGTAGAGGAAGTCGAAAATCGACACAAATCATTAGATCCGAGAAAAGATAAAGGAAAAGAAAAACAAACCTTAGTTATGGTCCTAGAGAAAATCATTGGGCATGACTCCCCAGCTCAGATGGAACCAGGAAAAGACTTAGACAAAGGAAGAGACACCATAATGCAGATGGATGAGAGAGAACTTGTAGACATTGACCTCGAAAAGCATGAGGACACTTTCAACAAGAAGTAATTGTGAACCATATCGGTTGAGTAGCTCAGAAAGGTTCACAAGTTCTTTATTGACTCCACAGTAGGCACCACTTCCTGACTAGGAATCCTCCTGGATCCTGATCTAGACCCCAAACGAAACCAAAAAGAGGGAAAATGACCAAGGTGAAAGAAGGCTCATCAATTGATCAAAGAGGAAAGTAACTTTATGATTAACTCGAGACAAATGCAGTGCCTTACTGAGGGATCCCTCCCCCCCCGCCCACAACTCCTCATGATGAATATCATCACATGGAATATAAGAAGCCTAAATGGAAGATCCAAACAAAGGATTCTTCGAAATTGCATTGAGGAAGAAGATCCATAAATTTGTCTACTACAGGAAACCAAATGTGCAAGGGAAATGGAAAAGGAACTATTCAATATATGTTGGCATCATTGTAACTTTTTATACACAGACTCAAAAGGGGGAGCAGGGGTTTATTCATCCTCTGGAACCCATTCTAATTTATCTTAGATCCATAATTTTCAATGATGGGCACGCTTATAGCACACTATTGTGCCATTGGATGCAACAAAGAGGAAGTCATCACAAATGGATATGGTCCTCAAATTGAAGCCAGGAGAAATACCACTTCATAAATAACCTGGCCTACATTCAAGCTCTATTAGGTCAAAAGCGTTGGATCTTGGGAGGGGATTTTAACATCATCCTTACCCTAGAAGAAAAAAGTGGCGTCTTGAAACAATTGTAACAAGACAACACCAAGTTCAAAAATCTTATAGATCATCTGAAAATAATTGAAATTGATACCAGTAATGGCTCCTTCACCTGGTCCAATAAGAACACGGGTTCCCAACACATATCCTACAGACTGGATCGTTTCCTAATATTGAAAACAATAATGCTAGAGGGACCCCTGATTGAAGCAAATATTATTCCAAAATCATGCTCAGATCACTGGTCGATCTAGCTGTGGATGGATATGATAGCCACCCCCAAACTCAAACCATTTTGTTTTGATAAATTTTCAATAAATCACCCAAAATTTTTAGATCTCTCTTGTACCTACTGGGCCAATGCACAAATCACACATCACACAAGGATGTACAAATTCTAGCAGTGCTTAAAAAACTTCAACGGACAACTTCGGGACTGGATCAAGAATTTCTATGGTAATATATTCCAAGCACATAAGGCCCTAGAGAAATGACTAGACGAAATTCAGCAGGAGTCCATCTCATCTAGATATTTGGACACCCTACTATAGGAGGAGACTAGCTTGAAGCAACAACTTGTAGACTAACACAAGTAGGAGGAGATCCTTTGGAAACGGAAGTCCCGAGTACAGTGGCTCAAGGAAGGAGAGAATAACACAAATTTTTTTAATCGCTCCATGATCAATAAATGATACATCAACCACATCACAAAGCTAGTGGATGCAAAAGGAAGCACAATTATGGATCATGAAGAAATTGAAACATAACTAGTTAATTATTACAAAGAGCTTCTTTCAGAACCTCCAATTGACATAATACCTACAATAAATTAGGTAACCCAACATGTTCTATCCCTAATCACTCTAGAGAACAATCAAGCTTTAATGAGACGGATCACGTAGGTAGAAGTAGATCAGGAGCTCAAGGAAATTCCCTCTAGCAAAGCCCCTGGGCTAGATGGCTTCCCCTTAGACTTCTTCCACCATTGTTCGTCGATGATACGAGACGAGGTTTGGAAAATCATGGAGGAATATCGCACTTCAAGACAAGTTATCTCATCCCTTAATACCACTTTTCTCACCCTCTTACCCAAATAGGAATGAGTCACCAAACCAAAGAAGTTTAGATTAATAGCACTTTGCAATGTCATATACAAGATCATTACCAAGGTAATTGTTATCTGAATCAAGCCTATCCTTACTTTAATAATCTCAAAGGAATAGTCTAGGTAATGTGGAAGGGAGTAAAATCATGGACTATGTCATCTTGGTTCATGAGGTGATTCACTCTCTAAATACCACATGCACCCCGGGTATTTTCACTAAGCTCGACCTCTCTAAATCTTTTGATCAACTCAGTTTACAATACATGGATTCTCTTGTTTTGTCTTTTGGGTTCAATGAAGATTGAACATATTGGATCATGCATTTCATCTCCTCAACCTTCTTCTCCATCTTAGTCAATGGCATCCCCTCGCAGCCTTTTCCCCCTCTCAAGGTATTCGTCTAGGGGATTCACTACCCCCCTTCCTCTTTGTAATCATGGTAGAAGTTTTAGGGAAATATATATCAACCTCAATCTCGAATTGTTCCCTTCAACAGATCCCTATCAATGGACTTCAACCTGCAGCCTCCCATAGCTAGGTTGTTGATTATACGATGCTTATGAACACCCGCTACGGAAGCCATTAAACTCCAATCCATTCTCATCGAATTTAGTGAAGCCTCAGGAACTACATTTAAGTTGGACAAATCCCAGATCTTATTCTTCAACACTCCTCCCACGGTCTAGTAGCACATATCTCGCCTCTTAGGCATACCAAGAAGATCCCTTATGTCCAACTACTTGGGCCTGCCCCTGTTAGACTTGGTTGTGTGAAATATCTCCTAGGACTACCTTATTCTCTCAATTTCTAACCGCCTAAGTTTTTGGACCTTCTGATCTCATAATATCCCTTCCATTCTTATCCTCTTAGAGGAAATGCTTCAAGTTATTTTGGCTTATATGTTCTCAACTCTAGCAGTGCCACAAATAGTCATAAAAATCATCAGAAAACTTCAGTGGAATTTCCTTTAGCATGGTCACGAATAGGGGGAAAAATGGGCCCTTATTAGTTGGGAAAAAAATTGCAAGAAAAAATCGTTAGGAGGACCCGGTCTTCGAGACCCGAGAAAGATCAAAAATATCATCGGAGAAAAAATATGGTGGCACTGGCTCAAGTACCCAGTGGAACTTTGGGCACGAATCTGGAGGAAGAAATATATCCCCCAACGTCTGCAAGATCATCTCATTCGGCTTGATGATCATATCCAAGGATCCAATATTTGGAATGAATCTTGGTGAAACCACGCACTCATCCAAACTCATGAATTTTGGGAAGTGTGAAATGGCCACAATGCCGGGTTCTAGAATGAATCCTAGAAACAACTCCCTATGTTGAAAACAATGGACAATTTATTCCACTATCAAGACCATATACAAGGATTGGAGCATCTCAAAGTTGCCTACCTTTGGATTAATTTCTCTCATGACCCCCCTTGGCATAGCTAACAATTGCTTCCACAAGATATCAACCTTCAAGGATATTTCAACTTCCAACCCTAACAATCAACAGTGGGGAAAAGAAATATCAACATTAGTGAGGAGATGGACATTATTGACTGGGGGCATACCCCCTTGGGAACATTCACAATCAAAGTAGCCTACCATCTCTCGGAAAATTTTCACAATCAACTGAAAGAGCATATTTGGAAAATCATCTCGAAAACCAAACTCTGCCCAAAGGTTTCCACCTTTCTTTGGATTTTAGTTCAGAATCACATACTAACCTAGGACAACCTCAAGAGGCATGGATTTATTGGACCCTCAACTTTCTACCTCTACCAACAACAAGAATAAACGATGGAGCATATATTTAATCAATTCCCTACAAATAATATGATATGGGATAAAGATACTCTAATCATGAGCCAAACTAGAATAGACATGGTAGTCATCATAACCACTATTAGGGACTCAAGCTTTAAGGTTTTGAAAATCCCACTCTTGAACATGATTTGGAAACTCCTGCTAGGATTTATAATGTGGCATCTATGGAAAGAAAGAAATCAACTCATATTCCATTCCCAAGCCTCCACCCCCTCACTTCTCTGGTCAAGGATCTTTGAGAACATACAGGAAACCATCCACGTTGAGCCCTGGACCCAAGACAACCTTCACACTGAACCTCTTGAATCCCTCATATTTTCTTCATGACAGTTGATAACTTCCAAAGTGCCTCTTACTCTCACAAATCCCCCTAATCCCACTTCTCAAAGCCCTTCCACCTCGATTTGTCCACCCCTTGGATTTTGGAAGATGAATTTTGATGGTGCCTCAAAAGGCAATCCCGACCCAACAGGATTGGAGCGGTTATTGGAGACAACATAGGGAAAATTCGGCACCTTCTGGTGGGATATCTGCGGCATGATACGAACAACTTAGTGGAACTTTGGGGTCTCAGTAGGGATATTCAACTGGACTCAAATATTAACTTAACTCACCTCATATTTTAAGAAGATTAAAAAATAATCATCTCGTTGGTAGCCAAAATCGTAAATGGGACTAATCTAGAGAAAATTTGTCAAAGTTGGCATCGTTTGGGACCTTTATCACAATTACAAACCCTTATGCATCCGTCCCTCACTCTCATAACTTCTCACATAAGATGTGAAGCCAAAAAAGTTGTTGATAAATTTGTTGATGAAGGCATTGGTACATAAACAAAGATCCTCATTCTCAACGCCCAACATCATTCTGACTCCCAGTTGCTAACCCTTTCCAAAGAGCTACCTCTTCACGATTTCCTCCCCCCAGATGGGGTGACACCTGTTGACCCCTTGATACATCGAACTTAGGTGATGAGTTTAGCGAATGCCCCTTGCTGTCAGCCTCCCCCTCCATCATTTCATAATTCCTAGAATTCAAACCGAAAAGGCATTAGTGCATTGGGAAAATCATGGGATATTAATGGCACACATTTTCCACCAATATTGGCCCTCCAGAGTTGGTACGATGCAACAGGGAGACATCACCTCGTCCTTCATGGCATCCCTCCTTGTAATTTCTCTTGTCTTATTAAAGGTAAGCGCCTGGTGTGGTTATTTTCTCCTGCATTTGCATTTGTCTCCTTACTCTCCACCTGCATTTTCCTTTTGAGGGAGTTGAAAATAGGTTTATTTTCCTTCCCCCGCACCCAACTTGTTCCTCAGTTCCCCCTCAGTTGTTTCGTTGTGGTGCCTCATGAGAGAGGCAAACCCAAACGCGGACTGGTCTACTATAGTCTAGTAAGCCAGCACCATCACATAGGCCCACCCTCTTTACCACCTAATCTTAGTAGAATCTCTCTCAGCCATCCCTACTCGAACGAAAACTGGCATGATGATGCCCATTTAGTGCCTCAATTGCTCGACCTTGAGCTAAATTATGGTAGTTGTTTAGTGGAGGAGAAAATTCCTCGAAATTTGGGGGAGGACATCAAGGAGTTGACTGCACTAACCAACACTTCCCTCCCTTTGTATTATCCTGATATTTCTATGGGTGGTTGTGTGGTGGAGGAGGAATCCCTCCACAGAAGCGGGATGACTCCATTCAAGGAATAACTCCAAATGTCATAGGATCCCTCAATAGAGCCACCGAGATTGATTCAAATGATGGTTGGGCTAAGAAGGAGACCCATATGAAGTTGCATGCAGATGAGCCAGTCCATCCAACCTTGGCAAGCCATGATTTTCCCAATCCTTGAAGACTCATTGAGGACCATTTAAATATGATCTTCAAGATGAGATGAAATATGGTAGACTAGCTCCAAAGCTAACACACCCTCAACAGAAATTTGGATATGTTGTTTGATTCCCTATCAAGCGATCCTACAAAGAGTCACTACCCAACTTGTTGCTATCCATTTTCCTTCACCTTCTGCCATGATGGAAGTTTGAGTTCGCCACAAGTTTAGTGTCTTTACTGTCATGTTATCAGGTTTAGTTAGGATGCATTTACAGTCAAATTATGTTGTAGAAAGACTCTGGTATATTATCTTGCCTATGAACTATGTAGGCAACATGTTATGGTTTCCATGCATGTGGCAGAATAGGTGGCAGGTTTTGACATGTATCTTTTTTTGGCATTTTAAGGTAATACAAATTTTTTTGTTTATAGGAAAATAAATAATGCAGGAAATGCATTTTCTTTGCATGATGTGAAAGGATTTACTTGTGAGGAATGAAATGCATTCTCTTCACATGAGTTGAAAGGTATCATTTTCCCTCTAAACCACTTATAATTTTTTACTTATGGAATAAAATTATTAACATATTATCTCTCTAAAAAAAATAATTAATGTTTTAATGTCTATTTATAGATGTTTTCTTTCGGATTATGGTTGTTACATTAAATCTTAACTTTTAATCAGGATTAGGGTTTAGAATCTATGAACTATCTCTAAAAATATATATATATGAAGGCATACACTCATACAAGTGTGATAATGAAAAATTACATGGATTCCATTTTCTAATGTAGCAATCAAATTATTGGTAAACTTGTTGAGAGTGTAATACCTTCATATACACTTTTAATTTAGATTTCTTTAGATCATTAGAAATATTTGGATGAGTAAATAAATCAACCATTTAAATACTAGAAAAGGATAGAAAGCATGAGAACCATAAATCATCAAATTCAAACAAGTCCATATCTTAAATTTTCCACCTTAAAAAGGACGACCATGAAGAGAACACATATTTTATTAATCCCCAAAAATATATCAAATTCCAACAAGTCCATATATGAAATTTTCTACCTTAGAAAGGACCATGAAGAAAACACATATTTTATTAGTCCCCAAAAATATTTACTTAGGGAGATCAAGATAACATTCATAGCTTTGTACTTGTAGGAACACATATCTTTTGTTATTAGTTTCCCTTTTCCAACCTCCTAGAGTTATTGGTGGCCCATTTTTATAGCTTTGTACTTCCAGGAACATATATCTTTTCTTATTAGTTTCCCTTTTCCAACTTCCTAGAGTTATTGGTGGCCCATTTTTATAGTTTAGATATTATTATTTAGAACTATGTAATTTTTTGGGGGTTATTTTTATACTTACAGATCAATATTCCTAATCTTCTCTATAATTTTGTCATTCTTCAATACTTCTATAACTTTTTAATTCTTCAATACTTCTCCTTATTCATCTTTCTCCTATTGTTGATACTGAGAGGGGGGTGAATCAGTATCAAGTACAATTTAAAAACATTTTTCAAGTTATACTTAAACCATTCAATTATATCCAATGAGAAATGAACAATAGTATAAGAGTTACATCAATACACCACAATACACCATGCACAATATATGAGAAATAATCAATAGTATTTGTTCAAGGGAAGTAATGACTTCCAAAAGTAGCTACATCTTCCAAATGTAAAGGGAGGGATAAACCTCCAAGAGGAAGATACAATCCTCCAATATCAAGAGAGAGTTTAACTCTCCATCCTTTCCCCTTCCTTCCACCCAAGAATATATGAGAGATAATAAAACTTTACATTAAATCATCACCATCAACCAATCATCACATAGAACCTGATAATGCTTCCTGAGACTTCTTCAATTTCTGCAATTCTTCAATTATTGGCGTACTCTGATCCTGTAGATAATATTACTCAATGTATTCTCTAAAACTCCTCCAATTTTCACTCCTTGAATCCTCCCCAAAAAGAGGTTATAGAAAGAATGGTAGACTTTATTCAATTCTAGTCTGTTCAGAAGACCCAGCTTGTACAACATGCCCCACGATCAATATTTAACATCCAATTCTGAAACTCACACACAATAAACTAAAGTCCGTACGCTTTCCAATGGAAGTGGTCCCACTTCATTTGGATTTTTTATGAAAACGTTATGACTGTTTTACCCGGAACACTTGTTTATTGACTAGCTTCAGGACTGGTCACAAACCCTATCTTCCACATAGTGTATCTCCATAATTATAGTGAATAAGGAGCTCAAATTTTTACCAGAGGTAACTTCATATGTCTTCTCAATACCATAGCTATTTCACCATCTGAATCATTCTAGAAAAAATGTTATAGAAAAAATGGTAAGATGACCTGAAAATAACATACCTTAGAACACATCACCAAAAGACTTCATCCTCCCTTGAAATATGGCCTTATTTTCTTCTTATTTCCTCTGAAATTCGACATGTATCAAATGAATGTATAATGATGTTTATTTATACCATTTATGTCACTTCCTTTTAACATTAGGTCTGACCTGACACTTTCTTATTTTGTAATTCTTTTCTTTAATTATCTTCAGGGCCTACATGGACTTCCTTCTTCAATTCACTTTGTCATCTTCAAAAATTCATTTCTCCTCAACCATGAGGATCCACATGACGTGTCACATACCACTGGAAACAACATGATGTATACTATACATCCATGGGTTTTGTATCTGCATGTGCATTTTCCTTCATGTCCAAATACCTTCATCAATCTTGCGGTCCAAAACCCATGACTAGGGTTGACATCAATGACAACAACCAATCTTCCAACACCTATATCCCATGTTACTTCCTTATGTCCTCCATGTTTTCCATGCAAAACAAATAGAGATGAAGGTAGAAGATGCCAATTTTTTATTTATTTATTTTTAATTCTTATTTATTTTATTACTCAAATGAAAACATACTATTGGAAGTGCACAATTCATGATGATTATATCATTTAATGTAGATCAATTTCTCATCATAGGTCCTTATATGTGTTTTATTGTAACCATTCAAAAGGTGCACTCAAGTAACATTTAATATTGTTATTTTCCCATTCATTTAAGGGTGTAATGATATATATCTCTTGATAACAAATGGAAACAATAACAAGTTAGTAGACATGCAATCAAGAAGTAATTGATAAAAAATGTATCCTACTATAAAGTATGTAATCTCAATGAAATGGAAATATGTTCACGACTACAAACAAAAAGTCATGTCTTTGCTCCATTCTTTGAAAACCACACACATACTTAATAAGGACACTCTCTCATGCCTTGTCTAGAAATGGACTATAAAATCAATTATTTTTATTATTCGATTTAGTAATATGAGAAAGTATGTTTTGGCTAATTATTCTAGTTACCTCTTATTGAATCTTTGGTCACTCTTGCTATAACCTTTGCAAGTTGGATAATATTTATCCAACACCAAAATGATTTCAAATATTAGAGGTATTCCTCTCTAGGAATGCAAAATTTATCCAATTTGTTAACAAAAGGATATTCTATATCATATACATTTATGCTCTCACCTTTTTCTTCATAAATTTACCATACAATGGTAGAAATTTGCCTCTAAAATTCTCATATTCTTTGTATTTACTTTCTTAAAATTCATGTTGAATGTATCCATATCAATAAGCATGTATCTCAAAAGGAAAGTTTTTTTTGTTTGTATTTTTCTTGTGTGCATGTCTATCCCTTTGTATATATAATTTAAGGACATAAAAAAAATGAATTTTTTTATTTATTTATAATGTTTTTCTTATTTAATATTGGACATATAAGTATTTCAAATACCAATTCTCAATTTTGATGAAGACTCTTTTTAGAATAGATAGCTCTTTGAGTTCTTAACATATTTCATCAAGATACATATTTCATTTTGATGTGTGGGGTTATGAAAGACTATTCCATGAAAAAACCTAGAATAATAATAGATAGACCTATTTCTTTCTATCAACAATTCTTTACTATCATAACCACTTGCATATATATCCGCTTTAGGTGGTTTCTAAAACTTAGATGACTCCAAAAATTTTACTTGAAAAATCTCATGTTTGAGTTATTTAAAGTCCTTATGTTTGTAGTTTCCCTAGTAGAACCTCCTTCCATTGGACTTCATAGTATCAAGTAGTGCATCCACATCTCAAAATGTTAGTAGAACCTCTTTCCATTAGACTTTATAGTATGAAGTAGTGCATCCACATCTCAAAATGTTTCTAAAAGTTTATGAAGGCATTGGTATGATTCCCAAATAAATTTATTTCTCTAGTAATATGGCCATTTTCCTATAAACTCCCACTTGATATTAATTTTTAGTTCTTTTCATCCAAAATTCATACTCAATGCACGCATCAATAGCCATGTATTTTAAAACCAAAGATTTTTTGTGTAGTGGTCTTGTCTCTTGTTAATGTTTCCATTTGTTAGATTTAAAATGTTTTTCTTATTAAATATTAAACCTATAAGCATTTTAAATACCAATTCTCAATGTTAGTAAAGTCTCCTTTTTAAATAGATAATTTTTTGAATTCTTAACATATTTCACCAAGACATGTATCTAGTTTTCATGTGTGGATTAGGTAAGGATTATGAAAAAACTTATCAACCTACTTCTTTCCATGGAGACTTCTCTAATAGCACAACGGCTTGCTTCTATATCAACTTTAGATGGTTTTTAAAAATTAAATGACTCCAATATTTGTGCTAGAACAATCTACTCTTTGAATTATTTAAATGACTTATTTTTGTACTTTCCCTAGCAAAAATTCTTGTCATTGTACGTTGAAAATCACACTATGAAATGGTTCATCCACATTTTAAAATGTCTCTATGACTTTATAAAAATATTGATATGATCCCTTAAAATTTTTTTATTTATATTATATTAATAAAATTTAGCTACTTTTTTATGAACTCTCACTTTACACTTTTAAATGGTTCATCCACATTTGAAAATGTCTCTATGACTTTATAAAAATATTGATATGATCCCATAAAAAAAATTTATTTATATTATATTAATAAAATTTGGCTACTTTTCTATGAACTCTCACTTCACACTATTAATTTTTAGTTTCCCTATTCCAATCACATATTATCATAGATACACAATACATCTTATATATTTATATTTTAAAATTAAAATAAAATATACCCTTTATTTATTCTATCTTTTTTTCCAATTTTAATCATACTTTTAAATTTATTAAACTATTCACATGTGAGATACTCTACTCGTATCCTGTGAGCTACTCCACTTTTACCACCACTTCACTTTTCTGTACCCTTTTAGAGATTCGTTCATCTAGTCTGTACTCTTTTGTGCAGGCTTCTAAAGATTCCTTCCTCTTCGTTTATTAAGAAGATACTAAGAAACATTTTTGCTCTTCATTTTTTTTAATCGATCGTAAGAAAATATTTGTCTGTTTGTCTGCCCATGCCATCTACGAGAGAAAGCGTCCCATCATAGGCCACCCACTAAGCAAACATAATTGTTATCAGTATGGAGAGCAGCGGACAAATGGCGACTTATTGTGTGGAATTATGAAAAGGTGATTCCTTCTCGTGTAAGGTTATGTGACGTCGCTCTTATCTGGTCCTGACTCCTACACCGACTTGGGAGAAGCAACCTTTCAGCTTAAAAAAAACCTTTTGTGCTGTCTCCTTTAATTGACCACTCGTCATTTCCTATGTGAAGTCAAGTCATGGATAAATTAAATCAGGAATAATTATGTTA
>JASDQU010736045.1:14020-25792 GCA_032191745.1 Picea mariana
CACTATGGAAAACTAGGGATCATAGAGCACACACTAAAAATTCCTAAAGACAAATCAAGTAGATGACTAACTAGTGGGAAGGACAATTATGCCAATCGACACTAGAGAAGCTAACCGATGTAAGTGAAACTCTAGCATGGAAGCCCCCTCTAGCTATACTTTGGGAAGCGTGATCTGATTTCCTCCCTAGGTACCATGGTATACCCTCATGGTCACCTTTGTAAGTCCATAAGATATAGGAAACTAGGTTTCCAACTTGCAGTCAGTCACTAGGCAGGTACACTCGACAGTCGGGCAGATTGTAATAAGAAGGATAACAAGTCTGAAGCTCTTCAAGGGTGTTAAAGGAAATTGGTCTGGAAGAAAACAAAGGATATCAAACGGATTCGGGGCCCATGAAGCTCCATAAGAAAACGTGATTAGTATTGTTCCTGAGAAATGTAAGTTTTAAACCTATGAAGTAAAGAAATGCATATAGATTCTTAAGAAAAACAGAATTTAATCAATGGCTCATACATAGGGTACACAGAGATTTTATACTGGAAACCCTTAACCGGGAAAACCTTTCTTATATTCATTATATCAAATTTCACCATTCTCCATACAATATATATATAATGTTTTTAGGTATTTCGTAGATACCAAAACCCTAATCCCTTAATCCAGGATTAATTTACAAAACTGATAAAAAAAGAAAAATCCACCAAAAATAGCAAAAAACGCCCAAAAATAGCAAAAACGGCCCAAATCAAAAATTTGGGGCGCTACCCCGAACACTGCGCGTAACCAGGGGGAGCATACCTTCCCCCCCTAGGACCCCCCTAGAAAAGTTTCCAATGCACATGAAAAAAATAGGGCACTACTACGAGGGATCGTTAGACGCAATTTTCATATATGATGTGCCCACACACACACATGCAAAGAATATAACACATACCCAACATTCTCCCACTTGTTGTTTTCTTTGCATCCAGGGGTCTAGGGAATTATATATTCAACAATCCAGGGTAGAAATGACGGTTGTTACTCTACAACAGGAGAATGTTTCTGTGCTCATAGACTTTGTCAATGAATCTGTAACATTCTTCAAAGTGTCAACCTTTTCTAGCAACACCTTCTTTTCCTCAACCATGTCTCTCACAAAGTGATACTAAACATCAATATGCTTTGTCTTTGAATGATAAGCTGGGTTATTTGCCAGGAATATTTCACTCTGACTGTCACAATATAATCTCACCGCTTGTTGTACCAACCCAATACCTGAACACAATCTTTGTAACCATATTGATTCCTTGATTGCATGAGTGGCTACCATGTATTCAACTTATGTAGTTGAGAGTGCCACTATAGCTTGTATTTTGCTCATCTAATTGATTTCTCCTCCAAATAAGTTAAACACATACCCACTTGTAGATCTTCTGTGATCCATATCTCCAGCCCAATCTGCATCAACAAAGCCATGTATTTCCAACACTCTGTCCAATCCTGGTCTTCCTTGGTAGCACAATCCATAACTGGTAGTTCCATGAAGATACCTAAAGACCCGTCCAATGCTCCTTCCCTGGTTTTGACATATACCTGCTCAAAAATCCCACTGCATGTGAAATATCCGGTCTAGTACAAACCATTGCATACATCAAACTACCAACTGCAATGGCATACAGAACATGGGATATGTCCTCTTCTTCTTCCTGTGTCTTGGGACACTGGTCTGCAGATAACTTTACACCTATAGGAATAGGAACCTTGATCGGTTTACTTCCATGCATATTAAACCTCTGTAATATCGTCTCAACATATTTTCTTTGATTCAACCAGAGTTTCATGTTTCCACGATCTCTTTTAATCTCCATTCCCAGAATGAAGTTAGTAGCACCGATATCCTTCATGTCAAATTTGGAGGATATATGCGATTTCACCTCCTTGATAACATCCATGTTATTTCCTACCAACAACATGTCATCAACATACAACACTACATAAATGAAGTGATTACCAACCTTCTTGGAATATACATAGTGATCAACCCTGCTTCTTGCAAATCCCAATCCAAGGATGTATGTGTCAAACTTTTGGTATGACATCCTAGGTGATTGCTTTAGACCATATAGTGACTTCTTTAGCTTACATACTAGCTCTTTCTTTCCCATCACTACAAAGCCTTCTAGCTGCTTCATGTAGATTTCTTCTTCCAGATCCCCATGTAGTAACGTTGTCTTCACATCCATGTGTTCCACTTCAATATCAAAAGAAGTAGCAATAGATAAAAGAAATCTAACAGAAGCTAACTTAACAACAAGAGAAAAAATCTCACCAAATTCAATTCCCTCTACCTGGGAATAACCTTTTGCTACTAACCGAGATTTGTATTTCTCCACTTTAATTTTTGCATTAAATTTTTTCTTAACCAACCATTTTCTACCAACATATTTTCTTCCATATGGAAACTCAAATATATTCCATACCTCATTATTATCCAACGCATCCATTTCCTCAACCATGGCCTTCTTCCAAAGTTTACTATCCTCTAAATTCACTCCTTCCCTGATAGTTATGGGATCATCATCAGTAATATATAAATCAAAATTGGAATGGAAATTAGGTGGACTATACCTTTCTGGTTGACTTTTATCTCTCATTGATCTCCTCAATACTGGGGTATGAGGTTCTTCTTCTTCTGCTGCTGCTTCCTCTTGTTCAGATGATTCAGATTTTGCATCATCCAACTCAAGCTCTGTTTTCTCAGTTTCATCTTGCGTTGGTAGGAATTTTTGTTTGGACACATCTTTTACCTCTCTGAAAACAACATATCGACTATAAATAGTTTTCTTGGTTTCTGGGTTCCAAAGTTTATAACCTTTCACACCATCTTTATAACTAATAAAGATACACTTTTCAACCTTTTTATCCATCTTACTTTTATTTTCCTTTGGAACATGTACATAAGAATCACAACCAAACACTCTAAGATGTTGAAGAGAGGGTTTCTTTCCAGACCATACCTCATGTGGATTTTTATCATCCAACGCTGATGAAGGTGATCGATTGGCTAGGTAACATGTTATACCCACTACCTCTACCTAGAATTGTTGTCCTAACTCGGAACCTCTGAGCATGCTCCTTGGTTTTTCCATCAATGTCCTGTTCATCCTTTCAGCAACTCCATTCTGCTCAGCAGTGTATGGAGTAGTATTATTCCTTGCTATACCACACTTCTTATAGAATTCTTCAAATTCATTTATGAAGAATTCTCCACCGTTATCTATTCTCAATACCTTTAATTTCTTCTCTGTCTGATTTTCTACCAAAGCCTTAAACTCTTTAAATTTATCAAATACCTCAGATTTCTTTCTAATAAAATATATCCATGTGTTCCTTGAAAAATCATATATGAATGAAACATAATACATAGATTTACCTAGGGATGGAAGAGGAACAGGTCCAAACACATCATTGTGTATCAACTTTGAGATCCCCTTTGCTCTTGTAGCACCAGATGGGAATCTTACTCAATTTTGTTTACCATATATGCAATGTTCACAGAAATCAAAATCTAGAGTGCAATTAGACATACCTTCAACCATACCTTTACCGTGTAGTGTTCGAAGGCCCTTTTATCCAATATGCCCCGGTCTTTGATGCCACAACATGGTCTTCTTTTCTGGGACAGTATAGGTCTTTTCTTCTTCATTTGTTTTCTCAGGGACAATAGAACTATTACACCCATTAGTATAAGTGCTTCCCAACAACTTGTACAAAGTTCCACACCGAACTCCCCTCATCAACACCATTTCTAATTGTACCATCTTGCAAGTGCCTTTCCAAATACAGTATCCACTCTTGCATCTTCCATATTTCTTACAGATATTAAGCTCCTGGCTAGTTTTGGAATGTGCACAACCCTCGGGAGAGTTCTAATCCTTCCATATTTTAGAAATAGCTTAACTCTTCTACATCCCAAGATTTTTGTTTTCGTGTCATCTCCTAGGAATACATCACCACCATCATATTTTTCATATTCAAAGAACCACTCCATGTGAGGAGTCATATGGTATGACGCACCTGAGTCGATCAACCATACATCATGGTCTACATGTGTACTTGTAGATGCCAGGTAAACATCACCTCCTTCTTTAGTGGAGATTTTCACCTCTGTGAAAGAGGTACTATCAGATCCCTTTGGTTTTTAAACCTTCTTAGACTTGCAATCTTTCTTATAATGCCCTATTTTACCACACTTCCAACATTTCCACAAATATGTTTCTGGAGACTTAGATCTACCTGTAGATTTAGATCTCCACCTCGAAGGCTTACCAAGATTCCTATCTTGGGTACGACCTCTTACAAATAAAGCATCTGTGCTATGACCATCCATGCTTCTTTGCCTCATCTCTTCAGATAACAAGGATGCAACTACATCCTCATACTTGAATGTAGATTGAGTTGTACTACCTATTGCTACAACCATATTATCCCAAGAGTATGGAAAAGAACATAACAAAGTAATACACTTATCTTCTTCTGCAATCGTAATATTAACAGAGCCAAGTTGACTTACCAAAGTATTAAGTGCATTTAGATGTTCTTTCGTAGAATCTCCATCTTCCATCCTAAGATAATACAACTTCTTTAGAAGAAACAACTTGTTTACCAGGGACTTTGATTGATACAAATTCCCTAATTTATCCCATAGTTCCTTGGCTGTAGATTCTCCCGATACATTTAACAACACTGAATCCGCCAGATAGAGTTGAATAGTACTCCTTTCTCTTCTATCCAACTTCTCCCAATCTTCCTTTGACATACCATTAGGTGGTGTACTAGTAGTTTGTGTAGTAGTAGGTTGTGTACCAGTATCCTGTGTGCTCATAGACGGTGTACCAGTAGGCTGTGTACCAGGATCCACAATGATCCATTATTATTTGTCTACAAGAAGGTCCTCCATCTTGAGCTTCCATAGCTCAAAGTTTTTACTATTGAAATTCTCTATCTCGATTATAGAAGAGCTCGCCATTCCTATTTTTGTACTCGAATCTCCACTGCAAAATCTCCCACTAAACCTAGGTTTATCACAGACCCAAGATAAACTTGATCTATCAAGACTAAGAAAAACCCTCAACAACAAAGGAGTCCCTCTGAAGCCAAAAATGATCTCTGATACCACATGTAAGTTTTAAACCTGTGACGTAAAGCAATGCATATAGATTCTTAAGAAAAAAAAAATTTAATCAATGGCTCATACACAAGGTACACAGAGATTTTATATCGGAAACCCTCAACTGAGAAAACCTTTCTTATATTCATTATATCAAATTTCACCATTCACCATTGAATATATATACAATTCTTTTAGGTATTCCGTAGATACCAAAACCCTAATCCCTTAATCTGGGATTAATTTACAAAACCGCTAAAAATAGCAAAATCCGCCAAAAATAGCAAAAACCGCCCCAAAAAAAAATGAGGCACTACCCCAAACCTTGTCGGCCTTGGGCTACCTCCCATTGTCAAACGTTGTGCGTAACTAGGGGGAAATACCTGCCTCCCCTGGGACCGCCCTAGGAAAGCGCCTGGCACACACGACACAAACATGGAACTACTACGACGGATCGTCAGATGCATTTGTCATATCTGACACACCCACACACACACATGAAAATAATATAACACATACCCAACAAGAAAGACCCTCAATATACAATCCCCACTACGCTTAGTTGGGCTTTGGAGGGGTTATCTCCTCTACCTTTCCTCATGCGACCTCATGTTGTATTCCCTTTGTTAGAGGTGGGTCCTAGATAACTCTTACAATGTTGGACTCAAAAAAATCCCTACCTCAAACTCCAATTTTTTTTTTTTAAATGGCCTCAAAGAGTTTCCTCTTCACACCTAATTGAAGGCCCTAAAACCCTAAACTAGTCAGTGAACCCTACAAACAAAAAATATAATATATTTTAAGTTAAGCATTAACTTTAAGGCTTGATTTATGCAAAGGATGTGGTCATGCAACTAATGGTGTTATGAAGAGACTAATAAGGAAGAGAAATTTAAAGCATTTGAAAGAAAAAAGATACTTCAATCTTAAAGAAAAGCTCGTAAAAACTCTTTGTAAAAATTCAACTCTTCTAATCAATGATTCAAGATCTTGTCATTTGACTAAGCAAAACTACTTGTATTTAAGGAAATCAAGAAAGAACTTTGAAAAATAAACTCTTTTATTTTTTTTTATTTTTTTTACAAACAATAACCTTGACTACTTTACCAAACTAAATGCAAGAAAATAAATTCTTTTTTATTTTTTGAACTGCTTTAACAAGAAAAGATGAAGTAATTTATTTTTTTTCGTTTTTCAAAGAAAGAAACAAGAACAAAGAAAAAACTGAAAACAATATTGGTAAAGAGCCTAAACAAACTACATAAACGCATGGATTCAACCAAGAAACCAAAAGAGGGATCTAAAACTTGACAGTTCACTCTAAACCTTTTAGGGAAAAAAATAAGAAAACTAAGGAACAAGTTAACCGAAACTTTAACCCAACCTATGGCCAAAGAAAGAGACTCTGACAGGTTCAAGAAATTCCTGAGAAGTCGAAAATTCTATCAGGAAAGAGACAAACCTCTCTTTGTTAAAAAATACTTTCAAGACAAAGATATGTGGGTTTTTGAATCAACAACTTGTGTATGTACATGGGTTGTCTTCTGTGAAGATCATGTATGTACGTGGGTTGACCCAAAACAAGGCATGTAAACCTCTTAGAATTTTCAAAAATAAAAAGACTAGGCAAACTGACAGGGTAGGGAAAGCTGGTATGCACCTTGTAGGTGACCAAGATCCCTTAAAAGACTCAGTGAACTTGACTGGAACTCAAAATGAAATCAAGAAGCCAATTAAAAACCCAAAAAACCTCCCTCTAAAGCCCTATAGAGACTCCCCAGTGGAGTCACCAATTCTGCTAGCAGGAAAATCCCCCTATAACTATACCAGGGTTTGAAATATAGATAGAGAAAATGAATCCCTTAAATTCAATCTAATTTCTACACTACCCCAAACATTCCAAAATAGATGAACAGAAAATAGTGAAAGAGTCAGTGGAAAACCATCCTTTTTATCTAATGTTTGGCGTCGATCTCCTCAAGCTCTGTAGCTCCCAAGGCTGCAAGCCTCCTCCCAAAGATGACCTGCATCCACAACTAGGGAAACAAGGCTACAAGCATGTTATTTTTATTCATAAATAAAGGTTAGATATAAATTGTTATGTATAAATCAAAGAAAAGACATAAAAACCATCATTTGTGACAAGGAAAAGAGATTATTTTATTCATTAATCAAAGATTGAAGCTTACAACCTTTGCAGTCTGATGCTCGATGAAACTGGTCTGGGATCCTCTTAACAATTCTCCAAGTGAACCTTAAATAAGCCTCTTTTCACAATCTATTGATCACCTCAAAGGGAAGGGAATGGATTGTATGGGAGAGAAGGGGCTAGAGAGGGAATGTTGAAACAACTCACAAAAGGCTGCAAATACTTGGGCAAGGAAGGAAAGGGAATTTGGGTAGAGTTTCACCATTCTAATGCCTGATTGTGGAATTATACCCCAAGACATCCTTTTATATGGAAAAAGAATAGTTATTCAGTTGTGGGATGGTCTATAGCAGGTGAATTGGTTGGGAAACCTTCAATAACCCGTAAATTCCACCGAATTCCTTACAACTTTTTAAATTTTACAAATTTTGGAGGTATACGCAGGTTGTTTAGTGTGTATCAAGCATATGTATGTGGGTTGTCTAGCATGCAACAAGCACATGTACGTGGGTAGTAGTGCATCAGGGCGCGTACATGCTCTAAAAATTGGTTTTATAAATAGAGTTCCTTAGTAGTGATTTAGAAAATTATGCAAGTAGGAAGGCCAATGCCATGTATGCATGAGTAGGGAATTTTAGGACTATAAAACCAATGTTGCATCCACCTCCTCATGCTCCCTCTCTCTCCATTCAAGAACTATCCTGCAAAAGGAAAACCAGTTTTTGAGTTAGATCCATTCAAAAACCTTATTTGTGAACTTGTACACGGGTTGTAGTGTTAACAGTCATGCATAGGGACACATATACATGGGCAAGTTTTTATTTGCTCACGTACATGTCTTCATATACATGACCCAATGAACTATATCTCACGTACACCCTAATTTGTATGTTGCGCCCTCAAAAACTCAAAAAATGAAGACTTAATTTGAAATTTAAACCACTAGAAATGAAGAGGAAGGGAAGGACACTTACTTGGTCTAGATAGTTATCAATTCCATTGATTGTAGCTCCCGCAATCAACACTTGAAGATCAGGGGAAAAATAGTCCAAAATGCACTATGTGGGTAACATCTCAAATGGTATGGTAAAATTGGTTGTTTTTACTATTATTAGAAAAACATTATCCACTTTATATCATTTATGCTAATTTTTGGACCTAGTGGAAGGAATTGGTTTTGGTGGTTTTGTCTAGGGATTTTTGTATTTTCTAGCGTCACATCACCCATTCATGCCTTCGGCAGGTATTTTATGTCCCTATCATATAAGATAGGATCTCAATCCATTTTTCATATTCGCATTTTCCTATTATTATGATCCATATGCCTTAGGCACGAACCCATTTATTAGTGACATAGAACCTTCTTACTTCTATTTGAAGTATTGTTATTGAATGGTAGAGGCTTACCAAACATGGGTGCCCTAGTTAGAACCTTTGTTCCATTTGGTGCCCAGGGAGAGAGTATTCCATAGAACCGGGAGTCCCTTATAGCTCTAATATGACTTTGTGTTCAAACCTCATATTCTTACTCATAAGCATTTTGACTTTCACCTATGAGACTCCCACCGAGTCTTGTTTAAGCTCTTTTCCGACTCTCTCAAACGAAAAAATATTGTCAAGTGAACTTGTCTCTTTCACACTCGTTAAATGGCTTTGAAAGGACTTCTATTTGGTGTAATTTTAACCCTTTTTCGGACCAAGTAGACTAATTTCGAAAAAGGAACACTCTAGTAAACATTGGCTAGAAGAGTTCTCTTGGGTGTTTTTTTATATTTTTTTGGTCCTAGGGGACTAAATTTACGAAAAAGGAAATTCTTTGGAGTTAAGTTGTAATTTCATTCCATTATATTGCTTGCAGTATTGAGCCTATTGTTGTCTCCCTCTTTCTCGTTATAATCCCATTACCTCAACAATGTCCATCACCAACCAAGCAAATCCTTGTTTATATCCTTTGTAGCTTGACACCCTGTACCCTAAGAGGAAAAATTCCTTTGAGTGTCCATGCCCCACATGAAATTTCCTGCATTGAGCATAGGTATGTTCCACTATTTGGAGATAGTTTCTTAATCACGACACTCATTTCCTCTATTGTATCATAGCATTCATTTTCCTATGAAAAAATAAAATTAAAAAATGGGCAAGAAAAGAATATTATCTTGTATTGGCAACAGTTGTGTTGCCTTTGAAAAGAGAAAAAACTTTTGACATCATTATCATCCAAAGTTTGGGTTTAGCACGACCTTAGTAATTTTAGCGCATTACTTAGATTTTACTCCTCTGACTGGTTATTCTTCCAATCCCTATCAAGATTTTGATTGATGTCTCATGCATCACAACATTTCATCATCAAGTCTATGCTACCAGAGTCCTCCATATGTCTCATGCTCTTGTTCAAAGGAAGTCTATAAGCCTATGTGAGCCATTCCTTATAACTCTTGAGTTTGGATGTCGGCCATACCCTCAATGTGTTTCATATTCAAATGAATTTGAATTCCTACTTTGCACCCTGGCCCTACTTTCATTATGGGTAGGTAACTTTGAACCCAACAGTCGACATCTCCTAATTGGTCACCGACTGGGGGGTTTCCCTTGTTTTCAACGATATGAAAGATATTCACACATTGGTATTTGTGTAGTGTCTTGGATGCCATTAGCCTTATTGGTAGTTTCTTCACCATTTTTGGCA
Source organism: Picea mariana (assembly GCA_032191745.1). Classification (NCBI taxonomy): domain Eukaryota; kingdom Viridiplantae; phylum Streptophyta; class Pinopsida; order Pinales; family Pinaceae; genus Picea; species Picea mariana. Next base: position 24,011 of record JASDQU010736045.1, read on the forward strand.
ATCTTCCTTATTGGTTTCTATTCAGAGGGTCTTTTGGGCACTACTTGCATCTGTTACTTGTGAAAGACACATAGGATCATTGGTTCATGAACATCCTCTTCATCCGAGTTCCTCCAAATCACCAAACTATTGATTTGTACCTCGTGTTGACTGATCATAGACACCTTAATGATCTCCTTTTAGTAGGTCTCCTTCCATCGAATTCAACTCATCTATTCTAGAAACAAGGCCTAGAGTCCTATGATTACCTAGAGGCTTGTAGTAATCAGTGGCAGGTTCTCTCACCATCAACAATTGGGAATACATCAATGTATTGTAATTGATCAATTCTTCAAGTGTTTGACCTCAACACCTTTATTCATACTTGTAATAATGTAATCAGTGTCTTGATACCTACTTTCGTTATCGATAGGTTGTCTCACATTGTTTAACAGTATACCTTAATGACCAGCAATCAAATGAAGTCTCAATTTGTTCGACCTCAACTCCTCTATTCACATGATTTAGACTTGCACCTTTGGCAGATTGTGTAGAAGACATGAAAACATCAATTTACAGTAGCATATTTCCTGAGTTGTTTCTATCATTCATTGGATAAGTACCCATATGACTTCATTGATCATGGGAGATCATATTGTAATCCATTGTATACAAATATCTTTAGATTGATTTTGAGACTAGTTTCCATTGGGCCTTGTTTGTGACTATGAGAGCCTATGGCATGTATCTACTTTGTATTTCCTATTCATGGTCATCAAAAACCATTTGGTATATTTCCACATGGATCTTCAGTGTAATTCAACTTGCAACCATGTGTACAAAGTCATCACATATTGTAATATTCTCATGAGCAACTAATTCTTCCAATTGAGTCTCCATTGCTCCACTCCTGGGAATTATAACCTATTTCGTCCATCGCAGATACTCCTCTAACCTCACACACTAGGGGGAATTTGTTATATCTAATTTTTCCTCAACCCATGGAACTTCTTTATATGGAATTTCTATTTTCCTATGCAGACTTGAAGTCCCGTTTTTGTACTTTCTAGAGCCAAAAAATCATATGTTTCCACATATATGTGCCCTACCAGTTAGACAACATGCATATACACAGATTGCACCACTACAACCCATGTACATCGCGTTTGGTGCTCAAAACTAAAAAATGTGTCGGGTTTCCATGTCATTTCATGAGATCCATGATCCTTGACCTTCCATATACTAGAAACGTTCTGACTCGGCCCTTCAATTCCATTTGAAGGCTATAAATTGAGGTATATCCAAGCCATAGAAGAGGAGATAATTCAACTTTTGAGAGAAACGATACTCATGAGAAATTTCACCTCACATTGAGTCTACATCCCTTTATCCTTGAAATTCTAAACACATTGTTCAACCCCCAAGCTCTTCCCTCTTTGATGTAGAACCTCATTGTCTCCCATATGTCAGGTTCCCTTTGGTGGAGGATTGAAGTGGTGGAGACCTAGCTATAAGGGACTTAGTTTCTTGGATCCAAAACATGAAGACACAAAAGTTTGTCATTTGTATACTTTTGTTGATTATTTTAATAGAAATGCTCTTTTCTCAGCCAATTGATATCTTGCAAATATTTGAATTTTTATTCCACATGAATATTTTTCATGAATGTTAATAGATTATGTTATTTTATATGATAAATTTAAGCTGGCATGTTGCGAAGCTCCTGGTCCACATCTACTTCAGTATACTATGGGAGAACGGGTACAAAATATCTTACACACTCATCTGCGATGAATTCATCGC
>JASDQU010736045.1:28646-66426 GCA_032191745.1 Picea mariana
TAAAATACAAAAAGAGAACATGTAAACTTGAGGAGAAAATTTCATAAGAAGATATCATATCAATCACTACGTAAAGCCCATTGATTATTTTGTTGGATCGACAGATCTAGAGAACCATTCCACTATCAAATGATGCAGAGTCTTATTGGTCCTTAGTCATGGGTTTGGTTTATGTTGTTGAGTTAAATGGATATAGGACCCCTCAATAGAATTGGCGCTAGAAGGAGGGATTGAATGAATGAATACCTAACAATATTTCTGATATGATATTTCACACATCCTATAGATTCAAAACCTCCCACATGCATGGCTAGTCATTCTCAAGACAACCCACATACACTGAGTACTCCTAAAATGAGAAACTCACCCCAGAAAGAGGAAGAACATTTATTCCCTGAAATACATTACTCTCTTCCCCACGAGGAGTTGAACCAGTTCAGAAGAATCACAAGAGCTTACGCCTGACAAATTGGAGCATTACCCTTAGCTTCGTTACTTCCTTGCAGAAAACAAGTAAGAAGAGTAGTGGTCGACACCCCCGACCAGATATTTGTTCACACAATATAATACCTGATATATTTTTCCCTCACCGATATTGAACATCCACTCAATCTAATCCTCTAAACACCAACTGGTAACTTCTCTGAGCCCGACAATTTTGAATTTGATGAGGAAGGGTTTAACTTGAATGGATCAGCTTCAGAGTCAGATGACATGGAGGATAAAAATGATCATAATGAAGAAAGTGGAAAACCACCTCAGAATAATCAACCTTGGTTGGCCATAGATGCTCTGGAAATCCCTAGATGAGTAAATAACCTTCCCTGACATCGAGAAAATTTACTCCCTAAATTTAACCCTGAAACCTCAAGATTTCCTAAAGACCATATCAAAAAGTTCATACTAGATATTAGACCAATGAACGTCCAACATGAAGGTGTAGTATGCAAGATTTTCCCATACACCTTTGAGAATTTAGCCTCTACGTGGTATTTTAACTTTCCTATAGGGTCCATAACTAGTTGGATCAAGTTTCAAAAGGATTTTTTAGAGAAATTTGTAGAAGAAACGACTACAAGAGCTTTGATGGCTGATTTGTTCGCCACCATTAAAAAGAAAAGGTTAAGGACTTCAATCAACGGTTCACCACTATCTTGAACAAATTCCAACCTAAAGCTAAACCCACTCAGGATTTGCAAATCGAAGTATACGCTAACTCTCTCCCTTCTTCTATCTCCATGTTTGTAAAAAGGGCTTCCAAAACAACTCTAGCTGAGAATTTCAAGGAAGCCAAAATAATTGAACTCCAGATGAAGGGATGTAAAGAGGGCTAGGTCTCACTAGTTAATAAGGAAGCCCATCCTCCGCCCTGGAAAGGAATCTTATTGAACATGCCCCTAGGGAAACAAACAAAATAAGGTCTCGAAAAGGGAAGTGGAGACATAGAATACCTACAACGGATGATTAAGAAGTTTTCAAATGAAATCATAGACATGAAAAGAAGTGCAGGGGAAGGAAACCAAGGCCAAAGACCCTGTAAACCCTTTTTTAAAAGAAACCCACCATTCAAAGCAGTTGAACATCCCCCAGCCAACTTGAACATCAAACTTGGAAATGTAGCATCCAACTCTTTATGTACCTACCACCAAGAGAAACATTCTGAAAGAGATTGTCCACAATGGGTGCATGCCATGAATTTGATGGCCAATCAGTTCCTAGACGAATTTTCCCTTACCAAAAAATAAAGTAGCTCAATGATGAATATTGTTGATCAGGAAGAATTCAACCCACTGAAAGAAACATCCATGATGTTGTGGGATCCTAACTTTCCAATGCCTCCCGATGATCTATTTGAGGTTCAAGAACCACCCGTTGAGGTCTTGGCTGTGAAAACATGAAGTAGGGGTCAGCTGGTCTCAAACAAACTTACCATTTCCCAAACTTTGAGAGGAAAACAAACATCCGATCACCTGAAAGCACATTTTTTCTCCCAAAGAAACTCTATAAACATCCATACATGATAATATCCTAAGCTAAACTACAATATAGTAGAAGATTTAAAAAGATTAAAAGAAAATGTATCGGTCATGGACATGTGTAGAATTCCCTAGCAAAGGACTTTTTGTTACAAGCCTTGAAGTTAGTAGAAACTCCTATAAAAAAAAACTGACCAAGGAGAAAATCTAGCCCTCACAGATCTAATAAATAAACCAATCGTAAATTTGTGATATGACAATAAAAAAGAAAATCCTTTTGTCCCACTGTTCCTCTTAACATTTGAAGTCTTCAACAGAAACCTCCATAATTGTTTGGTTGACTCAAGGGAATCCTCTAATGTTATGCCATTATCCATTTGAAAGAAATTAAATTTAGTCCCTCTCAAAAGTGATAAACATGTGATACAACTGGACAAAACCCAGGTGAAAATTATGGGAGAACTCAACGATGTCATGATCAGAATGGCGGCACACCCAAAATTTGTTCAAGTAATTGACATCATTGTGGTAGATATACCAAAATCTTATGGAATTCCACTTAGTCGAGATTGGTCCAAGAATTTGAATGGATACTTTAGCACAGACTGGGCTCACCTTTGGTTTCCATTAAAGGGACACGCGAACATGAACGAGATCGATAGGGAAAGGTATCTCAAACATATTGTCACCGATTTAGAATCCCTCAACGAAACCTCTTCGACATATTTCCCTGTGCTAGGAAACTCCTCATGTGACTTTGATTTCAGTAATTTCTCCCCTCTCTCATATGACGTTCCTCTTACTCAAAACTATGAAATGACTTTTAGATAAAATGTACCGATAGCGATGGAAGAAACTCTCTTATGTCAAGAACCTTTGTTGGAAACCTCAAAAAAAATAAGGGGAGAGGGAGAAGTTAGTAAGCATGGAAAATTTGAGGATTCTCACTCGCAAGTATGGACCTTGTACTTTAATGGGTCTAAATCACAAGAAGGGTCGGGAGCGGGGTGTATCCTCATTGATCCGAAGGGGAAATGAAATTTCATGTCCTACAAACTAGAATTTGAATGCAATAATAACACCGTTGAGTATGAAGCTTTAGTCCAAGGGCTAAAGTAATCCATATAATTAAATTTTAAAGAACTAAAGGTTTCCAGGGACTCTGAAATTATCATTAGGAAAGTAATAAATACTATACATTGCAACTCTCCCCACCTGAGGAATTATCAACAGGAAGTGCACAGGCTAATAGAAAATTTTCAAGCCTTCAACATTACAGTGATCCCCAAAACAAGGAATACTCTTGATGATTCCCTAGCCACTGCTACCTTGAGGCTATCTCCTTTAGAAGAATATGATGCCTCTCAGTTCAATCTGGAGATACTCTACAAACCATCAGTGCCCAACAATATTTCTAATTGGAAGGTCTTTGAAGGGGATTAACAGATCATAAAATTCTTAACCAATCAGGAAAATTTTAAATACCTGGCTATTTAAGATGAAATATTCCAAGAGAAACTAGTAGAAACCAATCCACATGAACAAAAATGGGAAACAGATCACTCAACTGACAAACTAAAGTTTCACATGATACCGAAAGAGGTAGCCAATTTGGAGAACCTCTTTGACTTAAGGGAAATATTTAAAGGGTCAACAAACACAAAGACAGGGATCTCTTGTCCCATGTATGAGATTGTAAACCTAGGAACCATGGAAAACCATAAAAATATAAATCTAGTCAAGAAAATGTCTAAATAAGAAAGGAAGGCCTATCTCAAACTTTTCGGAGAATATCAAAACATTTTTGCACGGTCCTACCGAGATCTAAAAAATTATGATACTCATATTATCCAACACACAATCTTGTTAAAACCCAGAGTAAAACCCTTCCAACAGAAGCTCTAAAAGTACCACCCATATCTGGAGCCTCTCATGTGTCAGGAGTTAAAGAAATTACTAGATGCTAAAATTATCTTTCAGGTTAGACACTCTGCCTGGGTAGAAAATTTGGTTCCTATTAGGAAAAAATGTGGGGAGATCCATCTGTGTGTGGATTTCAAAAACCTCAACAGAGGATCCAAAAAGAACAACTACCCTATCCCACCAATGGAGCTACTCTTGCAGACTGTGTCTGGTTCTGAGGTTTTTTCCCTGCTGGATGGGTTTTCAAGTTATAACCAAGTTCTAGTTTTAGAGGACGATCGATTGAAAACTACCTTCTGAACCAAGTGGGGAACCTTTTCTTATAAATGAATTCCCTTTGGGTTAATCAATGCAGGGGAAACCTTCCAAAGGGCCATGGACGTAGAGTTTCAGGAACTAATCAACAAATGTGTAGTATTTTATTTGGATGGCATGACTGTGTATTCAAAGAATAGAGAAGATCACATCCAACACCTAACCCATAAAGGTGTAAGAAATACGGTATATCTTTAAACCCTAAGAAAACTATATTTGGTGTTGAGGAAGGGAAACTACTAGGTCATATTATATCTCAAGTAGGAATTTGCATAGACCTAGAATGAATTAGGGAAATAACTCAGCTTCCCTTACCTCACAACAAAAATGCAATGCAATCCTTCTTTGGGAAAATCAATTTTGTGAGGAATTTCACCCCTGATTTCACTGAAACTATCAAACCCTTACGAAAAATGCTCCGCAAAAATGTTAAATTTAAATGGGATGATGAACGAAAAAGTGCTTTCAACAATATTAATACTACAATATATATAGCAGAGATTTTTTCCTCTATATTTTTTCCTTCGACCAATCATTAGCTAGAGTATTGACTCAGAAGGATGATGAAAAAAGTGAGGTGTCGGTCTCATTTATGAGAAATAATATCCAAGGGGTCGAGCTAAATTACCCTGCTATAGACAAGAAGGTTTATGCAGTGTACAATATAGTAAAACATTCCATATATTACATCCTAAAAAACCACACCAAAGTCATTGTGCCCCATCTTGCAATTCGATACCTATTCACTCATGGGGGAATGAAGAGGAAATTGGATGGCAGTGGTCCAAGAATTTTATCTAGATATAAAACTTTCCAAACTGGTTAAAGGACAAGGATTGTGTAAACTGGCGTTGAAGCATAGGACCAAGTAAACGAAGACCTCGTTTGGGAGAATGAATTGGCATTATGGTGTAGTGAAGATTTATATGTTCCCCAAGGGAAAGAGTCTTGGTATGGGAAACTAATTTATCTCCTACATCATGGGACTTTCCCAAAAAACCTACACCCTAAGGAAAGGAGAGCTCTCAGACTAAAATCTGAAAAATATCGCCTCATGAATTTTGTTCTCTTTCATGTTAATTATGATGGGGTACTTCTAATATGTCTCAAACGTGAAGATGCATAAAATATTCTAAACAAGCTCCATGATGGTGTTGTAGGTGGACACTTTGAAGGGAATGCCATCGCTCACAAGATACTGAGAGTCAGCTATTATTGGTCTACTCATTTTAGAGACGCTCACACACACGCTAGAAACTGTAAAACTTGTCAAATGAGCGTTGGGAGGGAAAAGAGAGAAGTTTTCCCACTCCAACCCATGGCCATCTCCATACCATTCGAGAAATGGGGGTTATATGTCATAGGAGAAATTACACCAAGTTCTTCAAAGAAACATAAATACATACTGACTGCTATGAACTATTTCATGAAATGGGTAGAGGCCATCCTCTGACTCGTGCAAATGAAAAGGTGGTAATTCAATTCATAGAAAAACAATACATCACAAGGTTTGGTATGCCTTATGTTCTTGTTTGTTATAATTCCTCTTAATTTTATTCCATCCTATTAACAGAGTTTGCGCTAGATAAAGGAATCATCATCATATACTCTCCAAACTACTATCCATATGGGAATGGAGTGGCAAAATCAACCAATAAGAATCTAGTGAGGATATTAAAGAAAATAATTGCAGACAACCAGAGGAATTGGCATAGTTAAATTCATAATTCCTTATGGGATGATAGAGTAGCACCCAAGGAAGATATAGGGAATTCCCCATACTTTCTGGTATACGGACAAGAGGCCATTCTCCCGAACGAGATATATCTTCCATCTCTTTAGCTTGCTTAGGGTTCAAGGGGACAACCCTCATTGGTTATTCAAAAAAGAATTGATACCCTCCTCATGCTGGAAGAAGAAAGGGAAAAAAAAAAATCAAAGTTCATTGCTCATCAAAATATAGTTAAAAGGTGGTTTGACAAGCATAAGGCCAAAGAGAATAATTTTGAAGTAGGAGACTTAGTCCTGAAATGGGATAGAGGGAATGATCCAAAGGGAAAACATTTGAAGTTTAAGAATCTATGGCTCGGACCTTTTCAGGTAGCGTCGAAACTTGGGCCAGGAATGTATCAGTTTCAAAATATGAGGGGGGAACCTGATGTTGTCCCAGTGAATGGCCAATCCCTAAAACAATATTTTTGTTAAAAAACAAAATGTGTGTGTTTTCATGATATTTTAGTTTTAGGTAGGATGATTACGGGATCCTTTATTTATGTTTTCTCTTTTGTAGTATTTTTTGCGCTTTGAAGATTGTTTTCCACAAGGAATTTTTCGACCTTAATTCATATGGTATATAAAACTTTGTTCCTGACTCATTCTTACATACAACACAAGAAACGTTGGGTGAATTGTTGTTGTCTTAAAGGAGTTCTGCATCTAACCTTTTCAAAAAAAAATTGTGGCAAGTGATGAAGTGTCCTCCTGTTGTCCTGGTAAAACCTTAAGGGAAAGATGGTAAGATGGAAAGGACCACATGTACCTCAAGACAAAGCTAGTAAAATTTCAACTTAACTATCTCATCTTGCAGATAATAGACATCCTCCTCTCCCACTTGCTTAGGGCATCTCTTCCAAAAATAAATCAATTATATAAAATGAACGCAAACTAGGAGAGGGTATGCAGATAACTCCGTCAGGGATATGGATGCTTGTTGGAAATGGAGAAAGGTATGTGACGTTTGGGTGACTCCATTAGAGCTATGGATTCTCGTTGGTAGAGGAGCAACACCGCAACAAGTGAATGATTGTTGCACCTCTTTTGTCACCTAAATGAGAAAAATAAGGGTGCTTACAAGCCCAATTGGGTTATCTAGGCAAGACAACAGTGAAGGAAAGTGTTAGAAGTATAAAGCATAAAGGATAAGCAAAGAGATAAATCAAGAGCATTAAAAGAAACTAAAATATAGTGCATAAGGACATTAGAACAAGAAACAAACAACATTCATTCCACCAATGGAAAGGATTGTATTAGTGGAAAGAAAACACCAAAGAGAAAGGGAGATGTATGGGTCCCCTTTTCCTCCAAGGGAGGGCTCTTGGATCCCCAAATATTGAACTCTTCTTACAAGTAACAAACTAGAATGAAATGGTGAAGAGAATCCAATGCACATTCAATCAAGAGGTGATATGAATGGCTAAATGAAATGGTGCTAGCATGCTCTTGATGAGGAAAGAGGATCCTCCAAGAGAATATCAGCAACATAACAATACAAATGAACTTCTTGAAAATATAGTGCACCCATGGCTTCCTTTTATAACATAGCTTTGAGGTATTATGAAACAAGTTCTTAGTGTGAATGAGGGGCCCTTTAGGGCACGTTTAGGTCTTTGACCAGCCCCCCAGTCGGATTCAGCTAAGATTTGGATGTCAAATCGAGTTGGAAGCTGAACCAAAAGTGGGTGGAAGGTCAACCAATATCATAAATGCATCGTTTTGAGGCGTGCATGGCTATTTTCATCCACAATCACTCATCGAGCATATGTGGTCTTTTCCGACATTATCTAACTGTCGCACTTGCATGTGAGCCTTGTGTATTTTTAGCACATGCTGATTTTATTGCTAGTTCTATAGTTTTTGACCTTTTGGAGATGCATTTTTGGTCCATGAGTGAACTAATGAGTGTTTTGAAGATGATGGATTCCTGTAACCATTTTCGAATGAAATTTCAGTGATAACAGATGCCCCCTGATGTGTGAGGTTAGGAGCATATGTATAGCTGAAATACATCAATGTTTCTTCTACTGAGAGTACCTGTGTAAGAAAGAGCGTTGCAGGGAGTGGCAAGAGAGACCCATTGGAAGGAGAGGGGAACCTGTAGGACTAGCCTTTCCCAAGGTGTGGAAAAAATAAATCTATGTACAAATGAGGTAGGCATGCCCCATGCTCATGTCATGTAACTCAAAAAGATGTAATATAGTAACTGAAGCTATGTGTGGACGTAGATCACTGCAGTGCCCTCCGGGGTGACTAGATAATAACAGAGGAAAATTATGATGGTAAACAAACTATGAAAAAGGTAAGGACACCTATGATAAGTGTCGATAATGTGAAAACATTGATAGCTATGAAATTTCAAAGAGCTTTGGCTAAGATAAACAACTGCAATAGTCACAAAGTAAGACCCATCGTAACATGAGATAGTGTTGAAGTCGAATGTTATGGGGGTCAATGATAGCAGAGAACAATGGTGGTTTTCCCTATGCCATCCGAGACTCCTCATTGTAAAGGTAATGATAGTCAAGATATTGTCTCCCTTCTGGCTGATGTCGACAGAAAGGGAGATGTGACTCCAAGAAGCAAAGGGCTTCCTGAAATCCATTGGATGAAATAAGGAACTAATGAGGTACATGGACGAATTCAAGATGCGTTGAGACTCAAGACTGCCCTTGGTTGGGGAGATACATAAAGTGGCAGCAACCGTAAAACTGAATCTAGCATCAGGGGGACGACTAGACAAGGGTGAGTTGTGCCAGAGGCACAACAAAATGGAAAAACACAGAGATCAAAAAGGTGTATGGACTGTAAGATACTCAAGGTTTATGGATAATGTCATTGATGAGAGGAAGTGAAAAATTCCCCAACCAAGGGCGACAAGGGTTGCTTTTTCGAAAAAAAGGAAGGTCGTTAAAGGAGACAACAAAAATATATGCAAATGCGGGGGGAAAGGTTTTGTACAATTACTGAAAGAATAAAGAATGATTTGGGATGACTATGCAGATACAGAAATGGGTGACCCAATGTAATATGGCTTGGTTGATGATGGCGCAAGTTGTTTGGGAAACAAGTGGAGGGTGGGGGCCCCATAGGCAGGTTTCTGTATTGAGGGAAATGTATGGAGGACAATCTGTAGATGGAAAAACTAACGGTTGATGAAAATGGATAGTTAATGAGACTATGGGGATGCAATTAAAATAGAACCATGATGAAGTAACCTAGGAGTTCATTGGGTAGGATAGCATAATGAGGAGAAGGAGTGTGTGGTTGGTTCTCGATGTCGCGTAAGACTATCAGGACTCCCATCTCTAAGGGGTGAAAACAACATGAGTGTCAAAGTGCCAAGGGGGACTATGAATGAGACAACTCATGTGGGGGAGGGTGATACCAGGTGATAGTACTGAAATGCAGTGAAGGTGATGATACTGCAGAGTCGGACGTGGGGATCCTAGAGGAAAATATCGGTGGGTGTCACCGGGATATGCAATTTGAGATTCAGAGGGAATGACTACATGCCAGTGTCGATGATATACCTAAAGGGATACTATTGACATATGATGATCAAGTACCTACACATAGAAAAAACAAAATACCCAACATGAACAATATTTGAAGAGAAAGATCATATAACATTTATTCAATAATATGTGAATGTAAGCATGCGTACCTGAGTGTCAAATGAGAAAAATGTCCCCTGGGGGATGAGGATGGAAAATGGCCTAGGGAATGGAGTTATGTAGGTAACGGGGTCCTGATCCCGTGGATGAAGATGAATCGAAAAATGGGTGCCGGGAGCTCCCAGAATTGAGTCTGGAAGTTTGGAAAAATGGACTATATATAGTTGTAGGGCCCACAAAGCCACCTCATTTGTACCTGTTGTTTTATTGAGTGGATGAGTGATTTTAGCGGAGATTTGGAGATTCCGGGAGATCGAGGTAGTTGATTTCGGATCAGCGAGCTTTAGGTTAGTTGTTGTATCCTCCTACATAGAATTAGGGTTTATATTTTTGGGTAGGGCTGTATAGGGGGTTTTGTGGGTGTGGGACCCCCAGTACATGAGCGATCGAGAAATTCACGTGCATGGGTGCACGCCTGTAATGCGGACATCTGTGCATGGGGGTGACCTAATGGGGAAAATAGATGTGCATAGAATATGCACCTGTGCAAGGCACAATAACACATACATGCGTGTTTGTATTCCTAACAGTTGTGCATGCGTGCGCAACTGTGTAGTGAACATGTGCACTATGATGTGCATTTGTATGTGTGATAGATGTACATGCATGTGACTCTTTATAGCCAACAGTCTCACATGAGTGAGTGACTTGAGGATGAACAGGTGCGCATGTCTGTGCACCTATGGGGAAAAACAACCATGCCTTTGAGGCAAACCTGGAGGGTGTAAAAACTTATCTTTTTTGGAGATTTTGATGTTTTTATGGGTTATGATGGCTAATCAAGTGTTGTATATGTGGATGCAGGTGATCATTTGGATGATGCCATTTCACTAGAGAGAGAGGGACTGGTCAAGCCTGAGTGAGGAAGTGAGGGATGAGGAGCCAGTAGTCTAAGACGCTTTGGCAGCATGTGGGATATTGAAGTTTTTTTAGTGTTCGCTAGTGCGAGCACAGGAGTATCTTTTGCATTTTCTGATCAATATGTGGGGCCCTGGCCTACATTGCTTTATGGTGTAGGGTGAGTAGATAGCCTTCACTATGGTGGAGGATGTATATTTTCTAACTGGGATCCCTTTTTGGGGAACTCCACAACCGACGGAGCTCGTAGTACCTGGGGATGGTCAGTTGGTTGTCCTAGCCCAGAGATATTGTTCGGGGGAGAAATTTATGTCAGGCTCCATGGTGAGTATTGGGGAGATGGATGCCCTTGTACATTGATGTGTGGAAAAAATGATCATGAGAGTCTACGGGTCTCTCATGACTCAGCGGATCAGTGGAGGTCAGTTGAGGATCATGGAGAGGGCAATAGTGGGCGAGCATTTTTCCCGAGGTTTGATGCTCCATGCCAATATGGTAGGGCAGTTTGACAGGTGTCGTGTTGCTGACTCAAGGGATTTTTCCTTTGGGTCTATCTTGGTGGCATGGTTTTTGGAGAGGGTGTCAATGTTGCACCCTAGAGTGTTGTTAGGCGCTCCTAGCATGCGAGAGCTATGACTAAGGTGGTGGGCGATGATCCTGGATAGTCACGGTGGTGGAGAGGGTGGACACTATTTCACGGCCGAGGTTGCATAGGTGTGACATCAGATGCCACAGATTATAATGTGATATCTGTATTTTGTGGTGGACTTCTGGGATGATCCGAAGATGGTGTTAACCCCAGGAGAGGTGTTCAACAACAGAGGTATGATGTGATTTTTGATGATTTGATCTTTAGATAGTATAGCATGTTTTTTATGTATATATGGATGTTGATACTACCATTTGTTTTTTGTGTGTGTAGATGTTGGACCTCGTGGGTGTGAGATTGATTTAGTTAGAGTGTTGGCTCATCAAGGGCTAGTGAGACCTCCGCGGGGAGAGCCATGGGCAGGAGAGAGACGGCGACGAGATGATGTTGGGGCGAGGCCTGCTGATGATGACAGAGAGACTAGGTGATGTCGGCTTGATGATATTGGTGAAGGGACATCACATGCTCCTATGGAAGGGGCCAGGGGAGAGTTCAAGGATATTCGCCACCTCTTTTAGGTAGTACTATAGGGAGTGTTTGAGGGCATGTGGTCATACATCTTAGACGAGGGGGTCCTAGAGCAGTGTGTGGGTATTTTGATAGCGTGACGGACCGTGGTTTGGAGAGCAGTTGTAGAAGGGGCGATGATGACTGGGCAACTGCCTCCAAGACCTAAGGGCCCCCTAGATGGTGGGGCCCCTCCTCCAAAGAGAGGGCCAGGTGGTGGAGCTCTAGAGGTGCCATGAGTGCCTCTGTATTTATGTATTTTTTGTATCTATATAGGTTGGTGAGCCCATTTTGTATATGGTAGTGTAGCACCGTTTTGTATATATAGGGTCAAGGTGGTTTACCTACCTATGGATGTTGTACCTGATGTACTATTTTTTGTAAACACTGATGACACATTGACCGGTATATATATATGTATGGATATAAATTTTTGGGATCTTTTTGGTGATCACTTATGTTGATGGTTTTTAGTGCTTTTTGATGGTGTCTAATCTATATGGTGTTGATAGACTATTGATGATTTATGTATGCATATTAGTGTCTTGATGTGATAAATTCCAATCTAACACTAGGTTAGCCATATTATCTGCTATTTGATTAAATTGTCTTGGAATATGTGTAAATGTGATGGAATCAAAAATGTCGATATAAAAGTCTAACTTGTAGGTATTTGCGAAAGAGGCACAGATCATGGTCACGGTACACATTGTTGAGCTGGAGGACAACCAGTTGGGAATCTAATAAAACGCTAAGGTGGTGAACATGGCGATGACTGGCCTCAGCGAGGAGGCCAATGAATGTTGTGTATTCTTCTTGGTTATTGGTTGTTGACCCCAAACATATGTCGTTGGAGTGGAGAAACTCATGTGAGGGGGAATAAAGGGCCCACGTGACGAAGCAAGATTATGTGTCCAACAACTAGCTCCATCGGCATAACCGATGTGGTAGGCCAATGGGGGAAACATTTGTCAATAATACAAATGGTAGATTAGACATAAGGCATGGAAAATAAGACTAAAAAAACTAAAAAAGCGTACAGAAAAAACAAGACTAGTGTAGTATGGCTACGCTCAAGCATAAAATTTATTTAAGTACAACCCGTTGACAAGTTCTTTGAGAGGGTGACCTTCAGGGGAGGCTAGGATGTAGGTGCCTTTAGTGAGGCAATGTTGAATGATGTAAGGTCCATGCCATAATCACTTAAACTTGGCATGGACAAAGGTATCATGAGCGATATTGTAAGCAAGGATGACATCACCTGCGTTGAATGAGCGAAGGTTGACATGGATATCAAAGGTGGCCTTGGACTATTTTTTGGCTACCTCATTGTTCTGTAATGAAGACTAGTGGTCTTCATCCAACGACTCTAAGTTCAGCAAAAGATGCTCCATTGGAGCAGTGTCAGGTAATAGCTCAATCGTAGTGTGTAAGGTGGGGATTTCGCATTCGATGGGAAGAATGGCCTCAACCCCATGGACAAGATGAAATGGTGTGAAGCCAATGGCAGTTTTAAATAATGTGCGATAATCCCATAGCACGAAAAATAACATATGATGCCAATTGGTCTTATGTTTGTTAACCATGCACTGCAACATGGTTTTGGGGACCTTGTTGACTACCTCTACCTTTCCATTGGACTGAGGGTAGTATGGGGAGGTGAACTCGTGGGAGAATCCTAACTGACAGGATGGTTCGACAAAGATCTCATTCTCAAAGCGTTTCCCATGATTGGAGACTAGTTGTAGCGGGACTCCAAAATGGGAGATGATGTGATTAAAGAAGAAGCTTACTGCAGTGTCAGCAGTGTTGTTAAATGTAGGCATGGCTTCAGCTCACTTGGTGAAGTAATCGACTGCAATGATGATGTATTTGTGTCCATTGTTGGATGGAGGGTTCCAAGTCATGAAGTCTATGCCCCATTTTCAAAAGGTCCGACAGTAATGATCGTGTGTAGAAGAGCAAGTGGTGCTCATGCTTTGTTGGCATAAAGCTAACATTGGTCACATCGCTTCACAACATAGATGCAATCATGAAACAATGTAGGCCAAAAGTAACTAGCATGAATGATTTTTTGATCAATAGACATCCCTAAGAGGTGGCCCCTGCAAGCGCCACTGTGGCAGTCATTCAAGACTCGATCAACCTCGTCGATAGTCAAACATTGGCGGAGGACAGTGTCGACCCCTCGCCAATATAAGATATCACCAATAAGTAGGTAGTGGGGTGCCTGATGACGCATATGTCAACGATCATCTTGGGAGAGGTGGTTTCTGAATTTCTATGTTTGGAGGTAGACAAGAAGATGATCATACCAAGGGTCATCCGAGGAGATGTAAAAGAGATGTTCATCGGGGAAGTCGTTATTGATGGGGGTATTGGCAGTATCGGAGGGAAATGTCATGATGAATTTGGCAAGGAAGATGGATTTCGTACTCTTGGGTGTTGAAAATTTGAGTTCATACTCCTGAAGGATGATGATCCATCGGGCAAATTTACCATTAATTTGTCGGCAACTGAGAAAGTATTGCATGGGGTTGGAATATGCTATGACTTTGGTAGTTCTAAGCAAGATATAATGGGACAATTTCTGGACTGTGAGAACAACTACAAGGGACAATTTATCTTTGTGATTGTATTTCAAGGGTGTCCTTGAAATATTCTTACTAATCTAGTAAATGAGATGCTCATGATCATCGTCCCCTAGTTGGATGAGAACTCCTGCTACTAAGATGGCTGAGGCTGAGATATAGAGGATGTAGTCATGGTTATAGTTTTATGGACTAATCAATGGGACATTGGAGAGGACCGTTTTGAGATCATCAAAATCATTTTGGGCTTGTTCATCCCATTGGAATGGGATATCATGACATAAGAGGCAAAGGAAACCATGTGCCCAAGTGGCATAATTGGGGTCAGAGCGGCATAAAAATTTAGCTTTTCCTTGTAGGCTCTGTAGTTGGTGTAAATTCCATGGTGGGAGAATTTTCGTGATGTCTTGGACCTTGAGGAGGTCGACTGTGATGCCGTGTTGGGAGATGATGAACCCAATAAGGCATCTACAGTGACGCAGAATATGCACTTGAGGGAATTCAATCGGATATTGTATTGATGACACTTGTGAAATACAATGCGTAATTCATTCAAGTGTTGAGTGCGTTTTTTGGATCAAGCGGTGAGATCGTCCAAGTAGGTGAGAATGATTTGAGCCGGATCATGAAAAATGTATGTCATGGTGTGTTGGAAAGTTACTCTAGCATTCTTGAGGCTGAAAGGCATGACACGATACACAAAAGTGCCCCAAGGGGTAGTAAATGTGGTTTTGTACTAATCGGCTATGTGAATTCAAATTTGGTTGTAGCCAGAGAAACCGTCCATGAAGAACAGAGCCTCGTGACTGGCGCAATCATCAATAATTTGGTCGATAAAGGGCATTGGAAAGTTGTCTTTGGGATAGGTGTGATTGAGATCGTGAAAGTCCATACAGACGCGTATAGTGCCCTATTTTTTGTTGACAGGGACGGGTTTGGAGACCCATGACGTATATGCGATGGGGTATATGAACCCTGCAATGTGTAATTTTTCAATTTCAGCCTTGATGGTTGTTTCTTTGGATGGTTGTAGCGGACGTTGTTTTTGACGAACAGGTGTGATATCAGTACAGGTTTCCATATGATGTTCGACAATAGAGGGATCAAGGCTAGGCATCTCTATGTATGACTAGGAAAAAATTTCCTGGCATTCCTAGAAGAGAGCTTTGTAGGCAGTTATTTCTTTAGGAGAATATGCGGCGCCAATGGTGATTTCCTCTACAACCCCATATTTGATGGAAATATCGATTTTGATGGTGGGGGAAATATTGGCCATATTTCCTTCTTCAAAAGCGTTGGGGGAAGGGATAGGGTTATTGAACCAATCTATATGCCTCGATGGGAGAAAATATTTTCTTTCAACTGCGTATATGGGGTTTTGGTTAGGAGGTGAGAAGTCTTCCTGTGAAGGAAAAAGTGCTCTATGGTGGAGGGTGTCCCATGGGAAATTGGTTTTAGTTAACTCCTCAAGGATATCTTCGTCGCAGTGAAGTTGTCAAAAATATAGGGGATCGAGAGGAGTAACTTTGGTGATGATCACCATGGGGTTGTTTTCTGGTGGTGACAATGTAGAGGGGTTATCGCAAGGAGGTTGTGATGGTTCACTCAACATAAACCAAATATTGAGATATTGTGGGTTGAAAATAGTAGTTGGGCATAGAATTTTCGTGGGGAAATGAATTGGAGAATTAGGTGGATTTAGGGGCAAATCCTCATATAAATCATCTAAGAACCATGGGGGAGTAGGGAGTGCCTTACATTCCAGCAAGAAGATATGAACCACAACAAGTGATGGTTAGGGGTACTCACTGGTCCTGCTGGAGGGGGGGTTTAGGGTTTTGAATAAGGTCTAGTTAGTGACACCTGTATTCAATGAACATAGGAAATTGATATGTGAAATGATCAAGTGATTCACATAGAGAGAAAGGACATATCATACGTTCATTGACTAAGGTTGTGGCATAATGGATGTCATTTACATGTGTTGGGGTGGGTTCTTCCTAAAATCTCTGGAGCATGGTTGTTAGAGTCTGCCGGGATTGAGGTAATGCTGGACAATGATGTGTATAATGGCCATATTTTGAATAGATGGCACATGTGAATTTGGTTTGCATTATTTTTCTACTTGTGTTTAGGGATATAGTGGTAGTATTGGATGAAGCGACGAGTGGTGGTGGTGATCGAGGTAGTTGAATTAGATTGTGTAGCTTGGGGAGAGATGGGAACTTGTTGGTGGGGTGTCTGTCTTTCTCGCATAGCACACAAGGAGGTTGGAAACATGGGGGAAGTGGAGCGGTGGGCTCTTTCTTTTTCCATCTACCCCCAGCTGTAGCAAGGGTGCTAATGAGTGGGAGTGTGGGTGGGATGGTGGGGGTAATTATGGGAATATGCATCGGGATTCCTTCTATTTGGGGAGGGAGGGATGGTTGAGGGAATATCTCAAGCATATGTAGATACCATACTGGGATTTATAGCACCATATTAGGAAGGTTGAGCATTGCGGCTACCTAGAAAGCTTGTACACATGGTGGGGGTTAAAAGAAAGAGATTTGGGTAATGGCCTGGGGATTGTTTCCCAAACTGGGATATGGTCCTGGGGGAGGGGAACATCAAAAATGGGTAGAGCTGAAAAAGTTCTAGGAGATTTATGAGGGAAGAGTTCTGCGACTAGTGGGATGTCAGGGATGAAAGAGGCCTCGGTGGGAGGGAGAGTATCTTCAGTTTTCATTCCATTGGTGGAGACGAAAAATACTTGTATTGATGGATGGATGAGTGGTGGTGCTCCATGGTATGTCCCTAGCAAGGATGGGTTCTTAAAAATTCTAGGACCCATCTCGATGAGTGGATAGGCATCTAGATTAGTGTGAAAAAAAGGGAGGATGTTGTCGATGTTGGATGAAGGGTTAGGCTCATAATGTGATACTTGATCGATAGTAACGATCTTTTCATTATAGGGAAACATCATGGTTTAGAACACAAAAGAGGCGATGACCTTCATAGAATGCATGTAGCTACGTCCAAACAAGATATTGTAATCAAGAGGGGAACTGATAACCTCAATGCTAATAAGAATGGTTTCCCTCCCCGAGTTCGACAGGGACATTTTGGAAGAGCCCCTCGGGAGAAGAGGGTCATTTGTCATAAGCCCTCAGAGTAAGGGCGAAGGGTATTAGCTCTGGAGATCCAAGTTTCTTCTAGACGATTTTAGACATGATATAGGTGGATGCAACTTCATCAATAATGCAACGATGGATTGTGATATTCTAGATTTTAACCGATATTTGAAAAGTGACAAGAGTGGGGAGATGAGGTTCCCCACTATCGAGATCAAAGATGATGAGTCAAGTACTGACAGGGTTGACTACCCCCTGAGAGGAAAGTAATGACTTTCCTTTAGTAGGAAAGGTTTGAAGAACTTCTAATACTGACATGGAAATGGGGGATTGTGCCAAGTCATCGACCGGACTATAATTGTGGGTTGCCCTAGCCTAAGGGTTGTTGACATTCCTTCCTAATGGGATGTGAGGGATGCGAAGAGGTGTTTTAGTATTAGGGAATGGAATCATCAAATGTGGGCTATTTTTGACTGGGGTGGCCTCTAAGGTAGTGGGATTAGGGTCAAAGGGTGCATTGTATTGACAACTGCGCATTTGTAGAAGGACTTCTTCCTCACTAGTGAGGAGTATAGTGTGATCTGTAGAAGGTCCTGGGTTGGTGTACTGTCCCATCTATGGTGAGGGTGGATGCATATCCTATTGGGTTTTCATTACTACTTGATGTGGTATGTGGTTTTGTAACACAATTAGGGGGGGTTGTTGCACATATTGTTGTGGGGTCTGCTGGGGAGCAAGCAGTACTGGGGGACGTTCTCCATTTCCAGATTCTTTCATCTATTTGAAGTCTGTAATTTGGGGGAAATGGTGAGTATAATGGACATACTCACCGTAAAGGGCACAAGGGAATTTTGTTTGAATATTTTTGTTGTTCTTCCCTTGGTGTTTCTTGTTATTTCCCCCTTGGGGGTTCTGGTTCCCCTGGTTCTAGTTGCCCCAGACAGGTTGGTTCTATTAGGGTTAGTTTTGGTTTCCTCCTAGTCCGAGATTATTATTGTTTCATTTTTTTCCCTTATTTTTGGCATTGTTCGACTGATGGGATGGATTATCCATATTCAGATGTTCAAAATTTTGATACTGCTAAACGAGAGAGGGTTGAACAAAATTAACCCCAGCATGTGGTTGTCCTTGTGGTGAAAGAATGGGTTGGGGGAGACCAGGGAATGGAAAGTATGCATTATTCTATGGTAATGATCCATAGGATGCATAGGAAGGTGTGGTTCTTTTACTAGTGCTTAGGGTGTAAGCAGAGGTAGAGGGGGTACTGGAACTAGGTTGGGCCGCAGGGCATATTGTGGGTGTTGGCGGCGGTCCACAAGTGGGTGAAGGAAATTTCAAGGGGTATGGTTGTGGATAAGGGGGAGGATTATAATAAGGGGTTCCACCATATGATGGTGGATGTTGATGTGCTCCATACATTGGTGGTTGTTGGGGGTGTGAATTGTAGTGTGTAGTGGTACCAATCAATCCATCTTTTAAGTGAGACATCCCAGGTTTGTCTTAGCCAAATGGCACGGGTCTCGGGGCATCAGGTAGTACTGTATACAAATATCTTAACTGTGAATAAATGAGTTTGAACTGTTGGGCCTTGCTAATGGCTTGTTCTTCTGATTGGGGGAAGGTGGCGGCCACATATTTGGCAAGGAGGGAAACAAGTTATTTGAGAAACCAATTAAGGCATTGTTTCTTGGTGGATTCTGATTTACATAGACTACATCATCGACGCCATTCATGAATGTGGTTGACGATGTGTGTAGCGGAGGTTTGTTTAAACTCTGAGAGGAGTTCGAGATCATTGTCATGATGTATTGGGAGTTGAAATAAGGTAAAAAATCCTTTCGCCAAAGATTCAAAGGTCGTATGGGACCCAAATTTTCTTCTACGTAACACTTAGTCGATGGGCTAGTGAGTGTAATTTGAAATAGTCTCAATCGGGCAGAGTCATCCATAATGCTATTGGAGGAGAACCATAAATGGAAGGTCATGATATGGTTGGTTGGGTCGTCTCTCGATTTTCCTTCAAACTTGAGAATGTCTGAAGGTAGTTTGATAGGTGTTGTAGGCCATGTGGGGTCATGTGATATAGGATCATTAGTGAGTTTATTCAGATCCGATATGTTGAGGGAATCCAAGTATGGAATTTGGGGTTGTGGTGGAATATTAGTACCAGCCATGGTGAAAATGTTTTGTGTGCCTGACCCCAAAAGAGGGTTTGTTCCGGCCATAGTGTGAATGTGGGGTGTACCTGACCCATGAAGGGGGCGTGATGGAGTTGTAATTCCTCCTTGAGAATAAGTGTGCCCCTCACTTCTGTGTAAAGGAGAGTGTGGGGATGGTTGACCTTGGGAAGTGGACCCAAGCAAAGTGGAACCCAACAAAGTTGATCCCAATACAGTAGCACTCACGGGGGTGTGAGAAAGTATGGTTGATGAGTTGGCAAGACTAGGAACTCCCCTTATAATGTGAGGTATATTTAGAAAGAGTCTCGAATGACGGGGATTATGTGGGTCCCCTATGATGTCCAACTAGAAAAGTGGATGTGTGAAAATGGTGATGAGAGAAATTAATGAACAAGAGACTTTGTATAACTTGGACCTTCACAATATATCTCACAATCATATGTAATCACAAGAACAACATACATAAATCAATTGATAAAGAAGCATACATGTGGGTAGGTGGATTTTGTTCGTGTGGGAGAACAAAGAAAACAAATTCTCATGTCATAAAAGATGTAACGTCCTTCCTCTCAAACAACACTGGACCTTCAAATAGCACTCAACAGTGGGGTCTGAAGCCATTGGAAGAGAAACTAGTGAAGGATGAAGTAATCAATTATAATGAGGGGTAGAGGGTGCATATCCTAAAAGAGATGGTGATATTTTCCAATAGACACACAAAATATAATCAAGGTGCAACTGCAGCACACAATTCCTACCTGGGTAGATGTCCTAAAATTTGGTCACTAGGTACCTCGGTCAAAGTGAGACATTTATATTTTTGGCCTAATAAATGGGTCACGGGTTGGATCCCGTCCAAGAGGTGGGTGCTTCAAGGGGGGATTCATAGAACAACCGGACCTTGGCCTTCGACCCTTCACGAGTATCTCCCTACCTTATGGTGTTAGGAACACTTGACTTGGAGGATTTTAAAGTTCCTTATTTGTCAACTTCTACTATTTTGAAGATGTGAGAACAAGATAATGGGGAGTTATTTGGATGCCTATCCCCAATATCCTACCTAGACTAAAAAATTTCTTTTGGCACCTCCTATGGAGGAAACTTAGTGAGTTTTTAGAAAAAAATTATATGTTCTTGTTTGAGAGATTGGCAGTGTGAGACAATCTCATTGAAATTAAGTGAGAGTGGATAGTTTCGTCAATAAAAGGTTGGGGTGTTTCAGAATCCCTTTTGAGGAAACTTACTTCAACCTCCACATTTAGAGATGAAAACTATGTGAGTGAGTAGTGAATTTGTGTGTGAACAAGTGAAAGTGTGCCATTTTTTTTTAATAAATTAGGTGTCACCTTGCTACATGTGGACTTCGTGTGGTCCTTACAAGTCTTTATTACCTAATTAACTAAATTCCTTTGGTGCAACCTTGTAGAATTTTAAAGTCCCTAGGAAGCTAGCATGTGGGTCCTTAATATTCCTTTAACTACATAGTTTGATTTAATCCAAGAAATCTTTGAAACTATCCTAGATTGTGCGTATGTGGGCATGTATGGGCCCATTACAAAACCTTTAAAATTCTCTAGTGATTTAATCTAAGAAATCAAACTTCAATCACTATCCTATATTTGTAGCATGTGGGCATGTATGGGCCCATTACAATCTTAAGATGTGTTTGAAAAATAAACTAAGAGGAGTCTTGAGGGGGTTGTTGTCCTCTCCTAAAGATTTTGTCTTTTTAAGGGAGATGAAATTTTCCCTCAATCTCTTTCTGATTCTCAAAATCGCTTTGGGGTGAGAGAGAAGAGCATACTCAACGATTTATATCCAATTTCTGGTCCCAATGAAAGTTTTATATGTGATGTAGGATGATTCCAACTTAGATTTTACTCAAAGCAAGCCATCCATGTGGCAAAAATGAAAGAAAAAGAGGAAAGAATGATTTTAACCCCCTAAGTTCCTATGTTTTGACTAATCCCTTCATATGGAGAGGGTATCTAAGTGTGGTGCATGT
Source organism: Picea mariana (assembly GCA_032191745.1). Lineage (NCBI taxonomy): Eukaryota > Viridiplantae > Streptophyta > Pinopsida > Pinales > Pinaceae > Picea > Picea mariana. Next base: position 50,214 of record JASDQU010736045.1, read on the forward strand.
TACAATCTGCATGTAATCAATTTTGAGAAGGCTATGAGCCTTCAATAGATCATAAAAATGCTTCTAGGAAGATGCACGGGCTCAGAGTAGACAGAGGCGCATTGGGCGCTAATGCAAAAATAAAAAACGACCTTTGGGTGCAGTGCACAAAGGGCGTTGAGAAACACAGGGGGTTTCGCGCACGTTCTTGGAAGACATGCCTGTGGGTTACAAAACCCACACACTTGCTGTTACCTGGCCGTGAAAGAAATTCCATATGGAATTCTCTCAACTCAGCTTTGAATTATGTTTTTTGCAGGTCATCTTGGGTCGGTTATTGTTCATGCAAGTTAAAGAAACAAAATGAAGAGCTAAAATAACCTAAATAGGGGAGGAAATTGATAACTATCCCCAGTGGAGCCACCAATCTGTTGCACCTCTTTTGTCACCTAAATGAGAAAAATAAGGGTGCTTATAAGACTAGTTGGGTTAGCTAGGAAAGACAACAATGAAGGAAAGAGCTAGAAGTATAAAGCATAAAGGATAAGAAAAGAACTAAATTAAGAACATTAAAAGAAACTAAACTCGATTGCATAAGGACTTTATAACAAGAAACAAACAAAATTTATTCCACCAATGGAAAGGATTGTATTAGTGGAAAGAAAACACCAAAGAGAAAGGGAGATGTATGGGTCCTCTCTTCCTCCAAGGGAGGGCTCTTGGACCCCCAAATATTGAGCTCTTCTTACAAGTAACAAACTATAATGAAATGGTGAAGAGAATTCAAAGCACATTCAATCAAGAGGTGATATGAATGGCTAAATGAAACGGTGCTAGCATGCTCTTGATGAAAACAAAGAATCCTCCAAGAGAGTATTAGCAACATAACAATACAAATGAATTCCTTGAAAATATAGTGCACCCATGGCTTCCTTTTATAGCATAGCTTCCAGGTATTATGAAACAAGTTCTTAGTGTGAATAAGGGGCCCTTTAGGTCTTTGACCAACCCCCCAGTCAGATTCAATTGAGATTTAGATGTCAAATCAACTTCGAAGCTGAACCAAAAGTGGGTGGAAGGTCAACCAATATCATAAATGCATCGTTTTGAGATGTGCATAGATTTTTGTGTCGACAGTCACACATCAAGTGCATGGTCTCTTTTCCGACATTATCTGACTGTTGCACATGCACACACGCCTTGTGTATTTTTAGTGCATGATGATTGTATTGTTGGTTCTATAGTTTTTTACCTTTTGGAGATGCATTTTTGGTCCATGAGTGAACTAATGAGTGTTTTGAAGATGTTGGATTCCTGTAACCATTTGTGGATGAAATTTTGATGATAACAATGATTATAACTAAAAGGCAAGTGAAAGGGGGCATGGGTCATGGTTAAATGTAAAGAAGGTGGAACAAAGGTTGAAACCCCATAGGCAGGCCTGGATTCACGAACCAGGGAAATTTCAAATGCAAGGATAGAAGAGACTCTGATGAAAGAAAAACAAAACCAGTTAAGTTCTTAACCAGCTTCTGCATCAGCTAAGCCTAGGGAAAGAAGAGAGATTTTTATTTCTCCCAGTAAGTCGCCATTTGTTGAGTGCTCAACACACCCTAAAAGCCTTATGAAATTCTATCATTTTTGGGTACCACTTGTTTTCTTCACGTCTGAATCGATTTGGCTTTGGGAAATGGTTATCTTTTATTTGATTTCATGAATCTTATCAACAAGTTTGGTTTGTTTGAACTTGTGAAACTTCATGTCCTAAATAACTTGACACCCGAATTAAGAATTGACAGCTAACACTGCACCTAATGCGCTCACGTTTGGAGTCAGAAAAAATCCAATAAAATAAAGGAACCACATAGTTACAACAGTCTCCAAGCGTCGATCCCCATCGGCATCAGAATAAGGAGGAGTTGGTTTTCATAAGTTATTTGCATAAAGTTTCAAGAGATATCCGATCCCCTTCGGCACCGGAAAAATACGGGAAGGATAGATGTTAACAAAGGACGTAAAGAAATCGTCGATGATCGATGCACTTTATCGGGGCCAAGGAAATCCAAAAAATTTAAAAAGATTATTCTCTCTGTGACAAACATATCGTCGATTTCTGATCCCTGATGCATTTTCGGCATCGATACTTTTTAGAGAGAGTCGATTCAAAAGAACTTGGGTAGTTTTATCATCGATCACCAATTCTTGATACTTTTTGGCATCGGCAAGATAGGATTGGGTTTTAGAACATATAGCTTAAATAAAGTCTCGATTCTAATTAACACGAGCAAATGAAGTCACTGGTCTCAAATGCCACTTGTATTTACCATGTAAAGGGGTTGTATGGCCTAGTTTCATCCCAAGTCATTTTAAGGTTCCCTGGGTCCCAGTCACCCCTCCTAGTCATCTTTTCCACATCGGCTATGTACGGCAAGATCGATCGACGTCGGAGCTTTTGCAAGGAGATATCAACGAAAATGTTTGAAGAACAATCTTGACCCCCGATCCACCAACTGAACAAGGGAAATGATGGGATCTTTGCAGCATAAGATACAATTGGATTTGGAAATTTAATAAACCAGTTAATGCTCGTATTTTTTTCTACCTCGTGCACCGATTAGAAAACACCAATTTGAAAACACCAATAGATGACATTACCACCCTCTCCCGTGCCATCAACCCATAGTGAATTTAATTTTAAACATATTTTAAGATCTAGCGGAAGATTTAATGAAATTACACTCATAACCTGAATTGAATGGCTGATGCAACAAGGTAATTTCATCCTTGTTTAAATCTCTAGAATGGTTTTGAACAAATTCATTCTATGCACAAGTTTATATTCCAGAGCATCCGAAGGAGAAAAGTGAGTGTATTGAGACTGTATTGACCCTCATTTTATCAAAACTAGGTCAAACAAGATGCAAAGCTACAAATAAGATGCCACCAAGAAATCCAACCACCAGACGCTCACCAAGAGAACCCAAGCTAAAAGAAGTTGAAACAGGTGAAGGTTCTTCTCCAAGGACCACAAGGTAGTTGGAGTACACTCCCAAGGCAGAGCCTGTCATTAAAACATCAACAAATAAATATTTTTTCCAGCCCGGCCTTCGGTGCTACATAAGAAACCATCAAATCCAAAGTAATTCTCCCAGAGCAGGGGGATCTGTTCAATAGAACAAGCCGAGAAGAATACCCAAAGTATATCCCACACAATGACCTAGACGTAAGGGTGTTCGATGACCAAGTGTTCTCGAACATACGACTATTGTATTTACACATGGTGGCCAACAAAACCCTGGTTTTCCCTTGAATATAGGTTTTAAAATGGTTGATCAATCATATGGACGAGCATAACTGTTTGATCAATGATGAGAATGGTGGGTGTGTCAGAGTTTTCCTCCCAACAAAATTTCATAAATACTACAATATCAGGGACCTAGAGGAGTGGCTCAACATAGACTTCATGGTGAAGTTCCATAAATTCCATGACATCAGCCGGTTGATGGCCTCATGGTGGAAGGAGGACAAGAAGTTCACTAACCGAAGCAATGGCCAGTATGGAACGATTAACCTAAGGGAGCCATACATCTATTTGATGGCTCCCATCTATCAAATATATGGATAAAAGGATTTCTTCAAGTTTTCGGGAGAATGGATGCCTTTAGCATACACAGTGGCAATATCTGGAAGCAGCTTCAACTGGGGAGAAATAATTTCTAAACAACTGAGCATCTGTGTACAACATGCTCAAACATTGAAAGAAGGGGAAGCACCCACTTTCTCCATGGCCTCATACCTTCTTGATGTCATGTGCACCAGAAATGTCTTCACCAACATCAATTTAAGTTGGCATGTTGCGGAGCTCCCTGTCCACATATACTTCAGCATACTATGGGAGAACAGGTACAAAAAATCTTGCACACTCATCTTCGATGAATTCATCACCCACATTAATTTTATTATTTTTAGAAAGGAATGCCCAAGATTATCCACAGAAGCCAAGAATATGGTAGAAAAGGTAGGTCATTAGTATTTAGATGAACTCTCAACCTACATCAGGGTGTTCGGGGCCACTAGAGAACCACATATCCTACCCCCTCATGTCCCAGACCGGCTCATTGTGGGAGAAAATTACTATCAGACTATCCTGCAGGGCTACAATACCACATTAGTCAAGGACAAGAAGAGGGATTTCATACCATACGGTTTTGATGTGGGGTTTTATCTGGTGAAGGATACTTCTCAAGCCAAACAAGAAGGGATGATCCAACTAGAATTCAGGTTCCCGACAGGCTGATTCTGCAAGCATGACCGTAAAGGCTTGGTCCTCCAACATTCTTCATAGGCATCATCCTATTGGTCATATTCTCATGAAAAGTTTGCGGATGAAATTTTTACAGAGTGCACCCAGGATTGGGACGCGATGGTACAAAGAATGGCCAACCCAAATATGACTAGATTCAAGGCTGTGAGCATGGATGAATAGGTGGAAACAATCGAGTAGTTGGCTCAATACGACCTTAGATCCAGGGAAAAAATATGAGCAACAGAGACGACAGACTCAAATAGAAGGGGATTACTCTTGCTAGAAGGTGCATAGAGAATCATTGATCAATCACAAAATGACCTTGATTTGATAGAAATGATGATAATTCCCACTGATGACCCAATCGAAATCCTAATAGAACCAAGTAGCCTAGATCCAATGCAGCTTGTAGAAATCATCGGGTCAGAAAACGCTGAAGTTCCACCACCACAAATTCAATCACAAGAGGAAATTTCAAACTAGCCCGAGATAGCGAGGACATTAGGGAGAAAAAGTGTACCTAATCCCTTGTTCATTTTGATAACCATCTATGATGATGAGGAGAGTCCAGAGGTGTCTCTGGTAACTCCAGTACAAATTACAAAGGAGAAACAACCTGAGAGGACATCAACCCCGAGTCCCTATGCTCCAGTTCAGAGTCGTCAGCAAATTGAGCATGAGGTAGAAAGTTCCTTACAATATAAGCCACTCGACATACCTGGAACCCTAATGGACATCTCGAAGGATGATCTAGGATCAGGTGAACAAGAAGAAGAAATTCCATAATGGGAAATAGACATTTTAGCACTCGATTACCAAGTAAGTACCGAACTTTCCCCTGATTCCTCAGTTTTGGCAATTACCTTACCACCTAATAAGAAACAACTAGAGGTTGAGCCATAGGGACATACAAAAGAGGTTCAGGAACCCAGCCTTGAATAGATATAAATAAGCAGGAGCCTAGGAAATATTATAACCTGGGGAGAACAACAACTCCCTGAACCTGTTGATGAGATTGTCGATATACAAGAAATCACCTACGACCGAAAGAGGAAAGCCATCATGAAGAGAACCACTAAGAAGAGAAGTATTACGTTGGACAATTCTATCCTCATCACCATAGAGGATAAATTGATCAGCACAAAGCATGCCAAGACATCCAAGCTTATCGATGTAGGGATGGTGATCATAGATGCCACCCTGGATTGAAGAGGAGTTGGCTGCTGCACTAAAGGCTTGTCACAGGTGTGAAAATATTTGTTTGCATGCTTGAGCACAAGGTTTATCCAAAGCTCAACCTTCTTTAGTAGTTAAGATTTCCCTTTTACCCAGTTGGTTTATACCAACACAAATATTTTTATTAGAACCATCTAATAAAGAAAATACAAAAAGAGAATGTTTAAACTTGAGGAGAAAGTTTCATAAGAAGATATCATGTAGCCCGCACGGGTGTAGACTGATTGGCAAGTGTCATGTAAATGGAAGGAAATATGTAAAGGAGGTCTCAAGTTCGATTCTCACCCTGATTTAATTGTGCTCCATGCTTGCAGGTTGTGTGGCACACCTGGGGTTATAGTGGTAGTGAACGGGTATCGACCTCCTGTCACGCAAGTACAAGAACTGCGAGTTGACAATTCCCCCATTAAAAAAAAAAGCAAAAGAAAAAAAAAACTGTCAATCACTACATAAATCCCATTGATTATTTGGTCTTATCGATAGATCTGGAGAACCACTCCACTATCAAACGCTGCAGAGTCTAACTGGACCTCGGTGGTGGGTTTGGTTCCTACTGTTGAGTTAAATGGATTTAGGACCCCTCAACACAATGGTCACAGGGGGAGCATGATTTCCACGACTTTAGTATTCGATCAGAGTGTTTCCATCAATGCCAAAGGGGGATATTGTTTATTAATTGGGTTGGTTGTCATTGATGTCAACACTTCAAGAAATTTTGGTAGAAAATTATGGTAGCCACATAAGCGTTGATAAGGAACCCATGTTTGTCTAAGGAATAATGTAATGAATATTAGTCAATTTTTAGGAAACACTATCATAGATGGATAGTACATGTCATTTTTTTTCCGTTGATATGTGGTACATCATGTAGTTAATCACAGTTGAAGAGATATGGCTTAGTGAATTTGGAGAACCCTTATGAGTTATAAAGAATCCCCTAGAAGGTCAAATCAGTCAATTATTCTAGAAGCACATAGAAGAAGTTTACTAGTCAAAGTGGTTGTAACTAGGATTTAATCATGGGTAAAGTCGTTGAAATAAGAAAATAATTAAAAATCAATTAGTTGCAACAATAAGTGGTGAGTTTACTATTTATGGTAAAGTGGTTGCAAGTGGGTAAAGTAGTTTAAAGTGGGTTATCCCTAAAAGAGGGAAGTTGGGTAAAACAATTAGAAGATAACCCCTAAAGGAGGATACTTGGAGAATATAAATAAGAGAGCAAGGGTCTCCCATTAACACCTATTCAACACATTGAATAACTCTTTTTTAAAATGTTATGTGAAGGTATCAATGAAAAATATAAAACAATGAGTCTGAAGAAGTGAAGAGAAGTTGTAGGAGTTGAAGGGTCAATACTATGGTTATTGAACTAGGGTTTTACTGAAGACATCCACAGGTTGCAGAACTAGAAGGGTGCATACATCTGCATGCCATAGTGGGACAAAGCACGAACACCCACAAGTTTATTGAAGAAAAAACACAGATCTATTGCCAAAGATGAAAATTAAGATCATATCTATCACTAGTGAAATGTTGTTGAGTTGAGAAGAGGCTACAGGAAGGTTTAATCATAATAAGGTACAATAGAGCTATCCACAGTAACAAAATATCTATAGAGATATATTTCTACTGTATTGGTTGGTTATTGTTGGTTCACTTCATTGGGCATCTTGTTAAGACATATCTTGTGTTATTTGGAGCATGTTTGAGGGTTTATGGTTGAGACATATTTCTATCATTATAGGTTGTGATTGTATAATAGTGATGGTTTGATGTATGGTTGATGTGAGGGTTTCCTGTATGACACATGATCAGTGAGACGTACTTGTGATCCTATTACATGGTTTTTTCTAGACATAATTGAATCCTTGATATGATTTATATGACCATCATATTCGGTTGGATGATAGATTACAATTTCAGGTTCTCAATAGTAGGTTTTACAGTAAAATCTTGGTAGAAACAGAGATAGTGACAATGAAACTAGGAGAGTTTTGTAGAAGTATGCAAGTTGCATAGAAGAGGGGTGCAGACATATGAGAGTTGTAGTAAAGAGAGATTAATACATCCACGTGTTTAAACATAGATAGGTCACGTATCTGTATGAAATATTGGAAGAATATTGGTACAGGTTGTGTCAGGTTTTCAGTGATAGTTGTGACAATGCTAGAGTTGATTTAGTGACAATGACATGTTGTCTACATTCGTGATTTATATTTTCAATCGATTGGACGAGGCAAGGATAGGTGGTTGTAGCCACCTTCCGTTTGTATCCAGAGAACATAGGGGGTTGTATCTTGCTTCAGGTTGTAGCCTGAGAATATAGGGGGTTGGAGCCTCCTTCCAGTTGTAGTTGGAGAAGAAAGGAAGTTGGTGCTTATAATTAATGTACTTATTAAAGACATATAAGAAAAAAATTCCATGGTTTTCTCTCACATTAGGTTTCTACGTAAAAATATTGGTTTACTATGTATGTGTATGATTGCTCATTTTTCATGGTTTATTTATTCTGCACTTATTGAATTTGGTAAACTAATCATAAAGTTAACAAAAATTATATATACTGTGGTTAAAAAGTATTAAAAATCACTATTACTGATTCAACCCCTTATCAATAATCCAACAAAGAATAGTTAAGGAAATGCTCATCCACCAAGAAACCTTTATAAATAATTTAAGAGTGTTCGTGTGAAAAAAACATTCCTAAAACACTCATAAATTTTCTAGGGAAGTTGATATGTACACACATAAAAAAGGTTATATAATTCCATTTCTCAAAGGGAAACTTCTTAATAAATCAAGTGAATTATGGAGACCATAAATTTCATATTTTCAAATCAAATGAGAACCCATTCCTCAATAAAGTCATTTTTCAAATACTTAGTATGCATGATTTTCCAATGCATTTACATACATGATTTGCAAACTAATTAATTTCAAACATCCATTTTATTATTCAACACCTACAGAAAATCTCATAGAAATTTATCATAATCAATAATAAACTTATATTATCCAATATAAAAGAATTATTCCATAAAAAAGGAGAATATGAGAAGAGACTTATCTTTTTCACGAAGTGAATTCCAAGGAAACTGACTGGGTGTGAACATTTTTCCTTACAACCATAAGAAATCCTTTTTGGATGCCACCTCTTTGTAGGGATATGAGACCAATAGGGAAAATGAGACAATTTCAAGACTCCCATGTCCCTTTTCCCATTCCAAAAATATACGCATATCAACTAAGAAAGTTGCTTCTAAGCGCACTAGTATAAAATGACAAATTTGTGATTGGAAAAAATAACCAAAAGTATATAAACACCTATTTTTGAGGAGGTGACTCCTAGTGTTATATTTGAAATCCTTTATAAAATGAATAAAATTTAGTTGGATTTATCTTATCCATTCATTGGTTGATCTAATTCATCAACTTGTAGTATATTTTGTAGTTTAATTTGTTATTAATTATTATCAACTTGCAATATATTTACTATTTTAATTAGTTATTAAGTGGTCAATTTGTAGGAGAGTTATATTTTTTGGGGTTCTCTATAATTCTTTAGCTCTAGTGCTTCAAATTCTTGCATCACTATGTTTTTTTCCCTTCCTTCTTGGTGATGGTTGGAGGAGGGAGCAACACTCTCTCCTAGAACTGAGTTATGGCTGGTTGTCGAAATAGCCCCCATGACCCTACATCCAATCAATTTGATAACACCCATGGAGAAATAAATCCATCAAGATATGGGAAAGAAAAGCAACATGAAACCACATATCAACCTCCAATACAAAATAATAGGAAACAAACAACAAATAATCCTATCTCTACGACAAGTTTCCTACCAAAGGAAATTGAGAACCCAAAGTATGAAATAAAAATGGACATAATTGGTAATTACATTCAATTTATGTAGGATCATTCCTTCACAGGAAATTTCATGGGAGTTTTTCCAACAGAGAAGGCCCTAATCTAGTGGATAAAGACAACCTACAAACATAATAGCTAGATTGACCTCAAACTGGGTTCGAAGGGTTTCTCCAAAACCATATTTTCCAACTTGGAAGATCACGATTGGGTTTTTGAGAATGGACCTTACTTTTTCAACTTGGTCAGAAATTACTCTCTCCCTTGGATGGAGCACTTCAACCCAGGAAAATAGGACTTTGCATCCCCCCTAGTCTGGATTCTCCTATACTATTTGCGATAATATTTATGGGATGAAGAAATTTTTTAAGGCATTGGAAATACCCTCAAAAATGTTGTAACAACCACAAAGATCACCAAAACAGGTTGTTGCATGTCCTACGCTTGTTTATATGTGTCTACATGAATCTCACCAACTCCGTCTCAGACTTGATTAGTCTCTACTGTCAAGATAATGAATAGGTTCAAACCTTGGAATATGATGACATCCCTTTTCATTGTCGACATTGCCATGAGCATGGACATCTCTTTCAATATTTCCCTCTGAATGAATAGGTGAACATAATTCCATCCCCATCTATTTGAGCCAAAAAAAAATATAGGAGAAACCCCATCCCTCTACACCCTAACAAGGGATTCAAATCTCCAACTCTTTTGAATCCCTCTCCCAAGATGAGGTTGGAAAAGACACTAGTAAGGAGAGTGAAAATCATCTAGGACCAAACCCTATAGAGGAACATCCCATGGAAGACAATTTAAAATGGCACAAAAACCTAAATCAAGAACCATTGATTAACAGTCGAGATGAGGAAAACATGCAGAAAGATACCCTAGAGTATCCCAACTTAGATGACAACGAAGAAATGGATCTTGGAGATCTTGAACTACAATATGTTGCATCTACCTACAAGTACAAAGACTAGAAATACATCCCTTAACAATATGTATAGCTTATGTATAGTTTGAAATCATATATGTATTAACCCAATAACAAAAGTTATGCCCTATTTTCCTTATCTAGGAATTAAATCTCAGTCTTCCTCTGCCCAACCTAAAAAAATGAAAGAAGAAAATAAAATAGGTAGAAGAAGTAATAAACAAATTCTCAAAGATCTAGGCGAGTTCATGTTTAACTCGAGCTACATAGCCTTGATGACAAACAAATTCCTACCCAACTCCCCCCCATTCATCATGAAAGTCATCTCTTGGAATATCAGAGGCCTTAGTGCTAAAACCAAGCATAGGCTTCTTAGAAATCAAATCCTCTAGGAAAAACCATTTGTACTAATAATTCAATAAACTAAATGCCCCCAATATATGCTCCAAACCCTTTCCCCTTGAATTTGGAAAGGATCCCAAGCAGTAGCACTAAATGAATATGGAGTTGCAGGAGGCCTAGCCCTTCTCTGGAACCCGGTTGGACTCACTATGTCCAACTTATTTCCCATTGATCACTCCCTCTTAGCTCACTTCAAACTCATAAGATCCTTTGAATCTAGATTTCTCACTAATTTTTATGGCCCAAACTCTATCTTTGACAAGATTCACTTTCTAGGCTCCATTCAAAATTTGAATCCTATCATAAACAATGTTCACTCGATCATTGGTGGAGACTTCAACATAATTACCTCCTTATATGAAAATAAAGGATGCATAAGAAGAATCAACCATGATTCTCAATCCTTTCTTGACACCATTCAATCCCTCAATCTGGTCGATTTGGAAACCATTAGTGGCACACACACCTAGAACAACTGTAGAAGAGGTCAAAATCAGGTTGCCTCAAGAATTGATCGATTTCTAGCCTCAAAGTCAATATTGCTAACTGAACTTCATCCCAAAAATTCCATCCTTCCCAATGGGGGCTCATACCATTGGCTCATCATTCTCAATTTGGACCTAGATGGCATCCCCTTCAATTGGCCTTTCCATTTTGGAAATTTCTGGCTAGACCATCCTGATTTCCAAGAAACAACAAATCCTAGTGGGGAGAGTGTAGTCCTAATTTTCAATTTTCTATGTACATACTTCAACAAAAACTTAAGTATATAAAAAAAAACTAAAAATATGGAACAAACAGGAATTCAATGATATTTTCCAAGAAAAAAAATAGATGACCCAAATGGAATAGATTCAATTAGCCATGATACAAGAAGGACACATAGAACATATGATAAAAGAAGAGACTCAACTCCAAACACATATCAATGATACAGATAAGCAAGCGAAGATTCTTTGAAAACATAAATCTAGAACTTGATCATTAAAAGAGGGGGTAAAACACCAATTTCTTCCATAGATCTATGATTCAGTGAAGGCATCATAATCACATCACTTCTCTAAAAGATAAATAGGGAGACAGTCTGACTGGGAATGTTGATATTGAACAAGATCTGGTCAATTTCTTTCAGGAACTCCTCATTGAACTAGAATAAGGGTGAAGGTCGCCATTCAAAAAATCACTCAATAAATCTCACAACTAGTCTCCCCGAAATCAAAAGACAACATCATGTGTCCTATAACTCCAAAGGAATTTGAGCAAGCAATCTTTGACACGTTGGAAGGAAAATGGGGTCTTGATGGATTCACTTCAAACTTCTTTCAAGCTTGATATCCCATCATAAAATGGGACATTTGGTCCCTAGTACAATACTCTCGTCAACACTCCAATGTCCTTCCATATATAAATGCTACCTTCCTATCCCTTATTCCAAAGGAAAATAAAGTGGAATATGCCAACAAATTTCAAATGGTTTCCCTTTGCTACATGGTCTATTATCATGAAAGTCATTGCCAATATCCTGAAAGCTCTTCTCCACTCTCTAATGTCTCAAGAACAAACTCACTATGTGGAGGGACAAGAAATCTTGGATGGGATCATCCTCACCCATGAGGTCATCCATTCCCTCAAAATATACAAAACCCTCAGCATGCTCTTAAAACTGTGCATGTCAAAATCCTTCAACAACATGAGTTGGTAGTACATTCATCCGACCCTCCACGCATTTGGATTTTCCCCCACATGGATCAAGTTGGTTCTCTCCCTCACCTCTTCTACTTTATTCTCAATCTTGGTCAATGGCCTCCCTTCATNATAAAATTTCTCCCCCTCCTGTGGCATCATACAAGGAGATCCCCTCTTTCCATTCCTCTTCATATTGATGGTTGAAGGTCTTGGTAGATACATCCAATATGTTGTAGAAAAAAATAAAATAAAAGGAATGTGTTTTCATGGTGAGGAGTTTCACATATCACACCAAAAATGTTTTTATGACACTATGCTAATGGATCAACCAAACAATCCAAGGGTATCCAACAATTCCTTTTAGACTTCATGGATGCTTCAGGTACTACTATCAATCTTTCAAAATCTCAAATTATTTCCTTTAACGTTTCCTTGGTGTACATGCTCACATCTCCAGGATCCTCAGCTTCCAAAGGAGATATCTTTTGTCCAAATATCTAGGTGCCCCTCTCATTGAAAATGGACTGTGCATTTCATCATGGGAAAAGATCTGTCTCCCAAATCTCAAAGGAGGTATCAATCTCAGAGATCCTAATGTTCTCAATTCTGTCCTCAGAGCTAAAAAATGGTGTTGTTGGATAACCTTAAAGGATACCCTTTGGGCTCACCTTTGGCACAGGAAGTATTTTTCTCTCACAAAGCCCCATGACCTCATTAGATTTTCAGGAAAGATCCTTGATCTAGAATGTTAACTGGAAAAAAAAGATCTTATCCACAAGCAATATTTTTGGGAAGTAAGGGATGATTGCAATGGTTTATTATGGGATGATGCATGGAAGACACTTCCTCTTATTCACCACAATCAGGATATTATACCGATTAGAGATCACATGAAAACCAACAAAAAACACTAGCTTCATCAATATTGCATTCCTCCTCGTCTCGGTGACCTATGGAAAACTTGGATCCCCAAAGAGAAATGGCCACCCATCCCCCCTTAGATAATGTTAATCCCTCAACAAATCCCCTTATTTTTTATCTAAATAAAGGGGCCATCTTTTAAATTTTGGAAATTACTTCCTTCTCTTGTATTTGATTTTGTTTCACTTGATTTGAATGGGTGGTTTGATGGTTTTTCTTTCTTGGGTGTTTTATTTTATATGCTTGTTATCATCGATTTTTTTTATCTTATCTTTCATGAGATTATGATTTGGTGATGTGATACTATCGGAAACAAATCATTAGTGAGATTTCATCCATGTATCTAGCTTAATTATTATGATTTTGTTGATGGGATTGTTGTGTCACATAAGTAATGTTTGTGCCATTTGATTCTTTCTATCCTCTCGTAATTCAACATTATTTTAGTTCTCATATGGACTTACTCAAAGTGTTCTCATGTCTTTTCTTTTTTAATTTTGAGTTATCATAATGTTTCGACACTGTCATCAAATTTTGGTTTTTAATGTGTAAATGAGTTAACTGAGCATTTTGGCATATCAAAACAATTCAATTAAAAGATAAAATTTTAAAATTTCAATCCACCCCTTGAAGGAATATATGTTGATAATTGGAAACGAGATAAAAAAAAAAAAAATTGAATCATGCATCATTTTTTATGAGCTTTAAACTTTTATTAGAAAATAATGTTCTTTTTGCAATTTTATACAAGTTGGCATGTTGATATAATTTGATAAAGGCTTACTTACATGCAAGTTAATGCATGCATTTAAAGTGCATATAAAAGGGATTGATAAGGAGTTGATGCTTTTCATTTTAAACTAAGTATTTATTTTTATGAGGTTCTTTATTTTTGTTTAAAATGATTTTTTCCACTTGTAGACAAATTTAAACTCATGGAAATGGAGAAAAATATTAAATAGTCAAACTTTTACATCATACCTTTAAGAATAAAATGATTTTTTCCACTGTTTGGCTTGTAAACAAATTTAAACTCATGGAAATGGAGAAAAACATTAAATGGTCAAACTTTTACATCATACCTTTAAGAACATAATCAAGCAATTTTATTATTTAGGGTTTATTTCAATACATAATAACTAGTTGGTCATCAAGGTCATGAGTGTTTTTATCAATTGTATCAAATTAATGTTTTAATGTTTTAGGTGATGATTATTTACGATAACAATTGAGTGGGTATTTTAAAATTTCATATTTAAATCATTTAATTTATCTTTTTGTATTCTTAAAATCATCAAAATTTCTTAATGTATATGAATCCAATACATCCAAATATTTAATTTAATTAGAAGAATAAACAACTTACATTTTGATCATTAAAAACATTCTTAACTTATGTTATCCTTTACCATGTGAACATATTATTCTAAAAAACTTTCCATTCTCGTGGATTGAACAATTTAAAATAAAAAATGGGAAATGTAGTTCATGTGATTGTTGTAACTAATGTGTCTCTTCCATTGAAAAGGGTAACAATCTTAAGAATAAAAGAGTTTCTAATAGATCATGGAGTGATTTTTCTTTAACAAGGATTGTAAAACAATACTTTAGGCCTAATTTTGAAATAATAAGACTTTATGAACCCATGTGCTTGAAGTAAATATTTATGATCTATGGATTAAGCAACCCAATAGATGTAAGCAAAATTAGTTTTATTTTTGTTTTGGTTATTGAAAGTTACATGTCACAATGAGAATGACTTGATCAAAATAACTTGTCAATAATTTGACACTTAACACGTTTCTTTTGCATAAATTATGAAGTGTTTATTTATGCCACCAAATCATGGTGAAATATTTTAAAGGATATTTTGACGCCAACTCTTCTCTCAAATTGCAACACTTATTCAACACCATAAGGCTTCCCCGTGGAATATACAACAACATTTCTTGATCGTTGTTTTACTGGTAAAATGTGACATTTTGGTCATAGAGTTTGGGTGCCACATCCATAAAACTATCTTGATGACATTATATGGAAGGAGTAGCGCAATAATCTATTTCAGACAAGATTTAAACTTCCAAACAATTGCATGGATTTAGGGTTTTTACTGCAAACTGCAAGTGAATTAGGGTTTCAATTAAGAGATCCACATAAAAAGAGGATAGAGGCTACCATGCCACCATTTAACTGGATCATTAGTAGGCCACTTGTTCATCATTTGTTTTTTAAACCAAATCGGTAATAAGAAAAGAAACAATGACAAGTATAATCTAATCACAATCAAATCACATAGTTAGTTATGCCTGAGATCGCGATCAAGAAATTGCGTAGTTCACCATGTATAGCAGAGGATAGCTTAATCGAATTTGTAGTGGTTAAGTTCCCTAAAGTTAGGAAGAAACGTGTTAAGAGATCGAAGGTTTATTGAAATACGGGATATTTGAGCCAAACTAATTGTGGAGGGATTCAACAAGTAACAGACCTGTCAAATGAAGAGTCAACAATGCATCAAAGGGTATGATATGTCAACGAAATATTAAAAAATGATGCCAGAGAGAGTATGGAGCACCAAGGCATAGAGATAACAAAAGGAATGAAATTGATGGTATTTTGTTGAGAGATCACTGATTTTTATGTCATGATAATGCTGTGTGATAGCATGGGATTTTAGGGTGAATAACACATCAAACAATTTTTTTTGGTCAAGTAGTTTACATACAAACAAATCATTGAAAACTAAAAACATTTATTGCAATTGACCTGTTGACGTTCAGATTGGTGAAGATCCAAACAACAATATCATGAGGATATGAATCCTCTTGCATTTTTATAGAGGCGCTACTCCTCTTTGGATGAAGTTTTGAAAGATAATTTATATG
>JASDQU010736045.1:75569-92799 GCA_032191745.1 Picea mariana
TGGAAAGTCCATCTAAGAAAGTTGCATGGGGCGAGGAAAACTTAGTTATAACATGCATCTTTATTCTCGATAATATGACTTGATGGATTATTCTTTTGTATCTGTCTGTTAGGTGTATTTGGAGGTACTTGAAGATCTTGTTGTTCTTTCTCTTCTTTTGGATCCTCTTTTTTATGTTCCTCTTCTGCTACTTCTTCTTCATGAACCCGTTCCATTTAATCATTGCCTTCTTATTTTATCTTTCATCCACTTATTTCATCAAATGTCACATTGATGCTTTCCACAATTTTGTTGAGCCTTAGATTGAAGCATTTGTATTATTTCCTTTTTCTTGAGTACCCAAAAAGTATGCCTTTGTCAACACGAGATTCAAACTTTCCCATTTTTCCATATTCTCTTTTAATGTAGCATTTGCTTCCAAAAACTATGAAGTGATTCACATTCATTGGTCTTCCTTTCCATATCTCATAGGGAGTTTTATCACAGTTGTTTATGAGAATTCCTCTATTTTGAATGTGAACTCTTGTATGCACTGCATGTACCCAAAAAATTATGTCAACCTGGAATCCATTAACATAGTTCGATCCATTTATTGTACTGTCATGTTCTTCCTTTTGATGACTCGATTTTATTATGGTGTCCTAGCAAAGGAGAATTTCCTTTTTATCCCATGCTCACTACAGAAGTCCATAAATTCCTTTTAAGTAAACTCCCCTCCATTGTCTAATCTCAAGCATTTGATTTTCAAATATGTTTTGTCTTCAACCATCTCCTTGTACATATTGAATTTCTCAAATGCCTTTGAATTCTTCTTGAGAAAACAAACTACAGTCATTCTTATATAGTCATCAACCAATAGCATAAAGTATTGCTCACCTTTCAACCCCTTTTTTTATAGTTGGTCCAACTAGATCAGTATGCACAATTTCCATTGGTTTTGTTTTGGAGTATTCCTTTGATTTGAACTTGGTCTTTGTTTGCTTTCCTTGTTGACAATGCTTGCACAATGTGTTTGTCAGCTTCATGATCTAGGGAATTTCTATGACTGCTTCCTTTTTGTTAACTTTGACAAGATTATCAAAATTTATGTGACCCATTCTTCTGTTCCATAGCCAAACTTCATATCCCTTTCCTAAAAAAAATGTTTCCTTTCCAATTTCATTTAGCACATATATGTTTCTTGGATTTCTTATAGTTGTAGCCACCATTATGCCTAAATATGTTTTTCTTATCTCCCATTTCTATGAATCAAACACAAGTTTGTGATCTTGGTCACACATTTGGCTTACACTCAAAAGATTGTGTTTCATATCTTCCACTAGTAGAACATTTTTTTCCTTGGCATCCTTAATTCCAATATTGACTGTGCCTCTTCCAATGATTTTGGCTGAGTTATCATTTTCAATGTTAGAAACTCATCTTATCACAGGTCATGTTCTTTGAACAACCATTGTCAACATACCAACCGTGTTTCTTGTGTTGAGCCTATAGACTGAGTGTGCATTCTTCATTATTATATTGATTATGCTTCCTTGTCCATATTCTTTGAGGTTCCTGTATGTAACTATTGTTGTTTTGTTTTGATTATCTTGGAGGAATTATCATTCTACAATCTTTTTCCTTGTGTCCAACATTGTTTCAATTGTAGAATTCCACTTTAGTTCTCAAGGATTTAATCTTGTTGTAGCTTCTTCTCTGTGTTTCACTAGGCCTTCCTGAATTACCATTTCGTGCATATTTTCAGGGTTGTTTTTGTTCATTTTATTTGATCTTCAATTTACAACATTATGTCCAAAATCGTTACATGAATAACATAGTCCAAGGAAGATACTTTGATACCTGGGATTTGAATATATTATAAAGGGAGTTTCTCTTCTGAATTCTTCTTCTTCTTGAAGCATTTTTGTTTCTAGCTATTGTTGATTCTAAAATATGAATCTTCTGGGTGGTGGAGTATCTTTGTGATCTTCCTTATGAAACTTCTTATCATCTTCCTTCTCAAGATATCCTTTGACTATCTCTGCGTAGCTTCTTAGTTTTGTTTATTGATCTGTTGTTTTGGAGCTTGAGACTTTTTCTATCTAGTTGTATCCTATTCTGGACTTGTCATGATGTGGCCTTTGACTGCTAATAATATCATCCAAAACTTTAGATCTGTTCTACATGTTTTTCTTCTAAAAGTATTTTCTCAATGCGACAATCTATGTTTCCAAACTTCATATGATCGTGTCTCTTTCTTCTAACTGTTCTCTAAGTGCTTCTTCAATTCTCGTGTCTTGTTATACTTGAATTTTTAATTTACAGCTCATCTTCTCTAGTTCTTCGGGGTTGGAATTTTGAACTCCTTCTTTTCATTTTAGTTCTTCCTGAAGTGACTTGTTTTTCTTCTTTTCCTTTTTTATAACTTCTATGGAACTCAAAAATTCTTCTCTATAATCAAATTCTTCCTCTTTGTTGGATTACTAAGAGGGGGGGTCAATCAATAATAGAGAAATCTAATCCTTTTTAACCATATAATGCAAGTGTTATATCAATGTAGCATTATCATCCAATATTTGTAGAGAAAATAAACAATGAACAAATGAACAATCATACACATGCATAGTACACCAGTGTTTTTACATGGAAACCCAAAGTGGGAGAAAACCACATGTTACACATTATTTTGGTCACTCTGGTGATGTCTCTATAGTGCTGTATTCAGGCTCCCACAAGGACCTTTTTGCCTGAGAAAAGTGACCGTTGTCTTCTCCCAAAAACACATTTTTAAGATGAGTTCACAGGATGCCTATGTTACAGTGTGTGAAAATCCCTCATTCTTGCAGGCCACCCACACTTAGGGTGAAAACTGTTCGCAGTCTGCTCTATAGGTAGGGTGCGAACCTGTTTTTAAGCTTGAAGAAGAGAAGAGGTCACGAAGGTTCTAGAAGGGGATCTTCTAGAAAATGAGTTGGAATTTGTATGGTTGGCATCCTAATGACTTCTCAGATTTGGTGGGATCATCCTCATCCATGTAACCATCCCTCCTTCTCCTATATATTGATAGGTTTCTCATGGAAAAGGTTAAGCAAGATTGAATGAAGAATTAGTGAAAGGATTGTGTGAAGAACTTTGCTTGGACAGAAGCTTGAAGACTCTATCTGGTCTATCAAGTTGTATTGGATCTTCTTCATGCAAGTCAAGAGAAAGTGTGTGTGTTGGAACCAAGGGTCACTGAAAGGAAGCTTGCGACATCAAGGTGATCCGGTTGTATCTTCTACTTTCATTTAAAATAATACAGCGGCATGTCCCTTTCCCATAAAATCACTCTTATTTTATTGCGTAACTCCTTGACCATATGCGTAGGTTGACATTGAATATACTTTTCTATCTTCACTTTGGTTGGTTTGTGTTGTCTTGGACCTGATTTCACAAGAGCACCAGAGCGAAGCGGGAACAACAGAGACCTAAGGAAGCAATATAAAGGTATGCCACTCATTCCTCCTCATTAGTAGATTCAATGACTACAACTTAAGGAAAGGGTCGTGTCCTGTCCTATTTTGTTCTAGATCCAGGTGGATCTAGGGAGATCTGTTAGTGTTCGCACCTACCGATTTATCCGATAAAAAAATTGGTGACTCCACTGGGGAGACAACCCATGTTTGGTGGTTTTTTCTTGGCCATTTTCTCTTAACCTACCATTTTTTATTCCAAATCAATCTCTAAGTCTTGAGGAGACCCTTATAGACTCCCTATATCTAGAAGTTCCCTCAGAAGTTTTGTCTTTTTTCCAAATTTTTCTTGATTACAGACCTTCTCGCACTACACCCTTATGTAGCCTGCGAGAACCACTAAAGCTCACATCCTATTGTTCAGTTCAGTGCAAATTTCTTGCATTCTACCTGTGTCTAGCCTGCGAGAATACTTGATTCTTGCATTGTACCCCACTGCCATCCTGTGAACCCACTTGCAAAATTTTTGGATTAAGTCTTTTATGTCCTCAGATGCCCAGATTTGTTTGTGTGTCTAGGAAGAACTTCTCTGGCCAGTGATTGAATGTTTATTGACTTCAAATCTTGTGAATTATTAGTTTTCGGAAATCGAAATCTCTTCTTGTTCATTTTTTCTCAATTTTTTACCTCTTGACCTTTTCTTAACAAGGGTATAATCTCTGGTTTAGAAGTCTGAGTGCTTGTTTGGTCAGGTGCCTTTGATTGGATTTAAAAATTGAGATTAACTGTCCTTTTAAATTGCTTATTACTTGGAAAAGTGTTACCCATGTGCATTTGAAGAGACTGGTCTTGTCAGTTTGTTATTTTTTGTCTTCATTGAAAGATCGATTTGGGTGTTTGTTGTGTATTTATTTTTCGTTGGTTGCTTACTTTTTCTTAGTTCCATCCCTATTGCTTGGTTTCTAATAAAAATTAAAGACATTATTTTTTTTAAGCAACTTGTTATTTGAAAATATTGGCATTCAAGTACTGAAAAAGAACGAATAGGGAATTTGCATTGTTCATGGTTGTTTGATATTACATTTTAGAGAAGATCATACATTGTAGTTCACATTGTTCCAAAAAACTCCTCTCTCCCTCCTGTAAATAGGATTCATCGAAAAAGAATTTGTCTCATTCATTCCTATTTATGCATTGTTGGGTCAGAGTCTCACACAACATCAGTCTCATTTCTGTCTTCTTTTGAGTAACAACAGCCTTTAATAATATTGCTCAATTTTAAAATTCAACTAGTAACTTTTTCTAGGGCTCTTTTACACCAACATTAGCTAGGCTAGAGTTTTGGAATAGGCAGTGAGACACACTCTCCAAAGCACAAAACACACAATATTATCTTGTGATAAGGAGTGCCAAATTCCATTTGCGACATTTTTTCCTGGGAAGCCCTTCTTACACAAGGGTCAAACCCAAGGTCACATTGAGATTGACAGAGTTACCCTGCTTTGTTGATATCAGTGTAGAGATTACACGTATTATGGGGGTCACTTGAAGGTATACCCACAATGATGAGTGGAAGCCTCTCAAGTTGATTTTGGGCTAGATAGCCTGCCCTTGCGTGTGGATCGGACCATCGATTGTTCCCTCAGGAATTATTGTTGTTGGTGGTAACCTTAGTAGCTTATCTGCTTAGGGTCGTACACAAGGTAACTGTGAAGGGGTAAGTCTTCACGGTACCTGGAATCGACGTTGGCCAGACTAACTCGGGTTCCTTGGAGGGTATACCCACGATTGTGTGTGGGAGCTTGCACCAGGGTGTAAGTCTGTTAAGCAGGACATCAATGTAACTTTTCCACCCTAGCCCAGCCCTGTCTTGTCTCGTCGCTATGACATTGGATTTCATCACCAACTAGTGACTTCGGAATTGGAAGGTCTTGTTTGCTTGGTTTTTCTTCCTAGATTTTACTAGCGCATGTTGTTTGTTTACCCAAGTTGGCCATAAAATTTCTTTCGTAAGATTCTAACTCGATCACAATTGACCCTCCATGCCGTTCACATAGAATGCAAGGCCTACCCGCAAAATATCTAGAAGGTTCTCAACCCTTTCCTACCAACTCACTAGAGGGCTCTCCTCAACAGAGTGAATTCCAAGACATCGCCACTCCACAAGTGGAAAGAACTAAATCTTTAGAACTGTTCTGAATTACCAATTCTCGAGAGGAGTTCCGACTTCCTACTGACTCTGAGAGACGTTTTGTTCGAGTGAATTCTTCTAGAGATCTAGTTGTTCAATCTTCTGGATCACCGACCGGACCTTTCATAGGACCTGAGGGTCAAGATCCTTTTTGGACTATTGGCATTTTTAGATAGAATATATTTGGCTCGAGAGTAGGTGTTGATATCACTGTCGCACCTAAGCTACCCGAAACATCTGATCTAGAAGCGGTACCTTTTACTACTGCATATTATTTTCTTGGTATAGACACTCCGCTAGCTGACCACATCTTGATTATCCCTCTAAAAATGGTCCATTAAACAATGGTCCCCAATACTATGAATCCTCACACTGGGATTATAGCAGCTAGCCAAGCGCCCATTGGCACACCGCTTTTGCCTAGATTCACCCCAACGCTCCTGTCCGGATATCATGCATTGAATGCTTCTTTTCCTACTCCTACACAAATCTCATCTGGGACTCCTGGCATTCCCACTCCTTCTGGGCACCATCTCGCTCCTGATTTCATTCTGACACTTCCTCAACCCCCTTTCAAAGGACCTCTTCCATCCTCTATCGGAGGCACCGATACTAATGGCACCATCCTGTCTTTCACACCTAATTACAAGATTCCTGTAGGTGGACAATTTAACCGAGGCCAAACCCAACCCCCTTTTGCAGAAAAATCCCAACCGGGACGCAACCCCCTATTGGAGGGTAACCCCCACCGACCCCACCTGATGGAAAAAACATACGTCCATTATTGGCCCAGTATTGGAATTATCTTATACAACATAATCCTCACTTGAATGGGGGGCAACAGCCTCAAGCCAGCTCTGTCATACCCCCTAGTATAGGCCAACCATATCCAGGCACGTCTAATCCTATTTGGGGCTCGAACACTCAACCCCACGCCCCTGTTTAAGGGTACAACCCTATGAATTACTTACCTCCACACCAACCAATCTTCCCGAATCTTCGCATTATATGCAAACTGCTTATGGTCCCACTGGTCTACCGACTGGACTCCCTCCCCAAATTCACTAGTACCCACATGTGAATAGATAGTTACCCTTCTTAGCCACCCCAGACCTCCCTGATCTGTCAAGGATTTTAAATGATCTGATCCGTCACTCTCCTCAATGGCCCGCCATACCGGCCAAACTACCATCTGACATCCCTAAATTCAATGGTAAACTGGGAGAGGATCCAAACAATCATGTAATGACTTTTCACCTTTGGTGCTCATCCAACTCCTTGATGGATGACTCTATTTGTTTATGCCTTTTTCAGTGAACCCTCACAGGTTCCGTCGTGAAGTGGTATATAGAATTACCATGAGGCTTCTTCACCGAATTCAACACCCTTGCTATGGCTTTCCTCACCCACTACCAGTTATCGATCCGCTACGAAACGGGAACCGAGATTTTGAGTTCTTTCAAACAAACCAAAGCCACTCATATCTTTGATCACATTCATGAGTGGCGATGGAGATGACGTCTCATCAAACTCGAACTTCCCGATCATTTGCTAACAGACTGGTTCACGAAATCATTCGTGAATGACATCGCTCGTGACATCGCCATGGGTGGAGTTGTCATAGAAGTACAGGAAATCAGTCGTGAAAAATACCTAGAGCTCATTTAATCACAAATGGGTACTCTTTACGAATTACTCCCTGACGCACCTCATCCTTCTACTTCTACTACTTCAACTACTCCTACTGCTTCTCATGTAGCTGACGGTGTGATTGGCACTTTCCATGCCCAACCTCATTCCGTCCAAACCTCTAGCAACAACCCCAAATCCATTCTTCTAATGTTCAAAATTCTCCGTCTCCTACCCCTCCCACCAACAAGACTTCTGAGTTAAACTCTGTCCAATCTACCCCCATTGGAAAAAATAAATCCAAAAAGGGAAAGGGTAAGAACAAGGAGGATAAAAATAATCCGCAAATTGAGAAAACAAAAACCCCACCTGTTGATGATAGGGATAAGCACAAACCTCGATACCCTTGTCTTATCTGTGGTGATGATCACTGCACTAAGGATTGTCCACGATGAGCCGAGGTTACCAAGTTCCTTCAAGGGACCATGAAACCACCCACTCCAACATTATTGTCACAACCCTTCCCTTCTCAATAATAGGCCCAATTGGTCATTCATGACCATCCTTCCCCCTCCAATACATCCTATGTCTTAATGTGTACAGGTGATTCAAAGAAAAATCACATCACACTTACCACTCACACCAAAGATTATTCTACCTCCAAAGAGAAGGTTGATGCAATACCTCCTTCGTTGGTCCAACCATCTCCCATGACTCCACCTACCAATGGTCCTCTTCATATGAACGACTGAGCCTAGATACAGTCCTTCACCCTCCTCCAAAGGGTGTTGTTCGAAAATCAGCTTTCAATCCTCATGCACATGCCACCCAAAACTATAGTATTGTCGAAGATCTGGCCCAAGCACCGTCCGCGATGTCAGCCCTCGAAGTCCTTCAGAGTTGTCCTATACAATGAAAGGCATTGTTGAAAGATATTGGTGGAATTGACCCTATAGATACAAATTTAATAATTTTTGACTTGGAAGATCACATTCCAAGGTTAACCCCTCAACTCACATTCCAAATACAAGTTATTGTCTCTGACAAGAACATTTGTAGAACAGTTATTGATGAGGGTGCCTCAACGTGTGTCATGTCTATTACCTGCTGGAAAGCCATCGGCTCTCCTCCTTTGACTGAAACCCACAACATGCTCAAAGCCTTCAACGGCTCTGGTTTTAAGCCTTATGGTGTCCTCCCTTCATTGCCTATTACATTAGAAGGCAAAATGGTCAATGTTGAAGTGGAGGTCTTTGACGCTCCTCTCGATTACAATCTTCTACTTGGCCATAACTGAATTGATTCCATGTGTGCAGTTGTGTCCACTCTTTTTTGGGTCGTGTGTTTCCCACATCAAGGAAAAGTTGTTACCGTAGACTAATTGGCCTTCTTTCACTCTGATGCATGTACCGACAATGTACCTTTCATTGCAAAAACCCTCCCTAGATATGAGAATGTCGGTGTGGGTCTTCTTAAAGATTCCTCTTTGATGGGTACTTTCTCCATTCCACCACCCGATGTTCTGCATCCATTTGTCACCTCGATCAACATGATCTCCACCTCTATTCATGGAACCCCTGTGTATTACGACCCATGGATGGTACCCAACCCCAACGATCATCTTCGTTATGGCGACAAAATGCCTTTGAGTCTGATTGAATCCTCTTATCTAGCCATTCAATCAGCAACCCCCTCTCTTAGTGATTTATCTCCAGATCCACTCCGCGTCATTTTTCCTACAAACAAGATGATTATGGTTGTTATGTTTGTAGAAGATACCCCTCGGGACGATGGACATCATCATTCCATCCTCTTCCTAGAACAACACACCATCGAGGGTTACCAATGGATCTCGACTCCATCGACCGTTGTCATAATTTCTACCATTCATGAGTCTACACACGATATGTTCTACGAAGGGAACTTAAGTAATATCTCACCCACCATCCCCATCGACATATCCATCAAACCTGGAATTGTCGAAAATGTGCATATCAGAGCTTCATGTTCCCATGACGAAGTTGTCACCTACAAGTCTCTTTTCCAAGAATTTCATGACGTCTTCGCATGGAGCTATGAAGAAATGTCGGGGATTGACCCCAACATTGTGGCACATGAGATTAAGACATACCCGGGCGCTAAACCCGTCCGGCAACAACTTTGTTTGGTCCACCCACGTAAAGCATCTGCTATCAAGCTTGAAGTTGAGAAAATTCTCAAAGATGGATTTATTTACCCTATGGCTCTAGCTGACTGGGTTTCCAATCTTGTTCTGATCGACAAGAAACAAGGCACAATTCGTGTGTGCGTTGATTATACGGACATTAACAAAGCTTATCCTAAATACAACTTTCCTACCCCCTTCGTTGACCAGATCATCGATGATTGTGCCGGAAGTGAAATATTCTCTCTGATGGATGGTTTCTCCAGATATAAACAAATCAATATCGTCCCCACGGACCAACACAAGACCACTTTTATCTATCCTTGGGGCACTTTCACCTATCAAAAACTCCCATTCGGTTTAAAGAATGATGGAGAAACTTTTCAACGTGTTATGTGTTATGCCTTCCCTAATATAAAGCACATTATGCAGCCATATCTCGATGACTTACCCACTCATTCCATGCGTTGTGTAGATCATCCAATACACCTCCGTGACATTTTTCTTCGATGTCGGTTTTACCACATACGCTTGAATCCCCACAAATGTGTTTTTTGCGTAGAATCCAGCTGACTTCTGGGCTTTATTGTTTCACATCAAGGGATCTGGGTAGATCCTTTGAAGGTCGAGGCAATTCTCAATCTCCCTCCTCCTTCCTCACTTCGCCAGTTACAAAGTTTGCAAGGGAAGGCAAACTTTCTCCATCGTTTCATCCCGAACTATGCTAAGCTTACTCTTGGATTTATGCGACTGCTCAAGAAAGGTTCTGAGTTTGTATGGGATACCACTACCAACAAATATTTCGAAGCTTTGAAAATATCTTTGACACGTACCCCTTTACTCTTCCCACCCAATTACAGTCGGGATTATTTCCTTTACCTCGTAGCCTCGGACTATACCATCGCTATGGTTCTCATCTAGGAGGATGAATCTCATGATGAACATGTCATTTATTACTTGATTTGGAGTCTCATGACTACCGAAACCAAGTATTTACATGTTGAAAAATTGGCCTTGGCAGCCATCCAAGTTTTTCAACATTTTTGGCACTATATCCTTTTTCGCAAAACTATGGTGATTTCTAACTGCAACCCTATGTAGCACATTCTTACACTTCAATTGCTAGGGGGAAAATACTTCAAATGGATCTTAATACTCCAGGAGTTTGACTTAGAATTCAAACGCGCTAAGTCCAAGAAATACTTAGTGTTTTCCGAGTTGATATGTGACCTTCCCTACTCTGAGACGAAAAATGTAGCAGAAGATTCATTACCCGATGAATCCCTTTTCCTGATCAGTTCTGATGACCATTGGTATGGAGATATCATCGTATATCTCCAGACCCAGACTTTCTGGCCCAATTTTTCTAGCACTAACTGCCATTGAATATGATACCAAGCCCATTAGTATATTATCCTCGGTGATGCTCTTTATCATTGTGGGATTGACTCCGTTTTTCAACGCTGCCTCACGTTCGACGAAGCCGAGAAAGCCATAAATGAATGCCATTCTGGAGCCTGTGGTGGTCACATGTCTGGGCATGCTACTGCCTAGAAGATCTTACGAGCAGGGTATTTTTGGCCTTCTTTATTCAACGATTGTATAATTGTTGTCCAAAAATGCCACACTTGCCAAACCTACAACAATAAAATACGATCACACTCTGCTCCTCTACACCCTGTGGTCTTCGTTGGTCCTTTTGCGAAATGGGGTATCGATTTCATGACATGTCACCCTCACTTGGCCGAGGGGCATGGATACATTATTGTAGCTATATATTATTTTATGAAATGGGTTGAGGTGATGCCAACATTCGACAATACCGGAAGGACTGTAGCATTATTCATATTCAATCACATCATTGCTCATTTTGGTGTTCCTCAGGCTATCATTACTAATCACAGTAGCCACTTTAGAAACTTCATGATGTCCAAACTCACTGAAAAGTTGGGTCTTCGTCATGAAAACTCAACACCCTATTACCCACAAGCCAACGGCCAAGTTGAAGCAATAAACAAAGTCCTCATTACCATGCTTAGACGAATGATAGGGATTCACAAAACGAGTTGGCACACGATGTTGTTTTCAGCATTGTGGGCCTACCAGACATCTGTTAAGTGTGCTACCAGGTTTACACCATTCCAGTTAGTCTATGGTCTAGAATCCATCTTGTCGATTGAATGTGAGATACCCTCCCGAAAACTAGCCGTCAAACTTCTCCCAAACACTTCTTCCAAAGAAGAACGTCTGTTGTATCTCATGCAATTAGACGAAACCCATCGTAATGCCACCCTAGTTATAGAAGCTCAGAAGAAACACGACAAATCCCAATATGACAATCATGTCAGACCATGTATTTTCTCCGAAGGTGATCTGGTTCTCCTTTACGAACAAGATCGGGATATGCTAGGAGCTAAAAAATTTGAAGCTATGTGGCGAGGTCCTTATATCGTCAGACGAGTTTTGGAGAAAGGAGCTTACAAGTTAGTGGACTACGATGGTATCCCTTTGAGTGAACCCAGAAATGGGTTGTACTTAAAGAAGTACTATGCGTAAGATCACCTATGCATGAGTGCTTGTATTTTATTGTATCATACTTTTTGTGTGTTACTTTAGTGTGATTTTTCATTATTTTGGTCTCTACCCTCGATCTCTTATGTTACATTGTGCTTGGTTTCCAGATGTCAGAGTCTTCACAACCCCACATTGGCTTCGCCGATGGCACTATCCATAGTACTCAGAACCTTGCTTCTGCTGCATGGGCAATTTACACCCCTACGAGCGAACTTATCAGTGTACGAGGTGTGTGCCTCGGTAGTGCGACCAACAATATTGCATAATATAACGCCATCATCGAATTGTTGATTGATGTTATTTCGCTTGATATCTGCCACCTGGTTATATGACTCGATTCACAGCTAGTAGTACTATAGTTAAGTAACGTCTATGTTATCCGAAGTTCTACTTTATTATGGGTATATTTGCGAATTCACCTCTTGGAACATTATTTTGATTATATCGAATATTAGCACATTCCTAGATGTCTAAATACATTGACTGATGCATTAGCTAACTATGTGTTAGACAAACATTTGGGACATTTATAAACCAATCACACATCACATGTATAACACAACACAAGATAAGCCGGTAGAAGCCGTATATATGTATATAACGATCAAAAGTTTTTACAAAAAGTTTATGTCCAAGGATCAAAATTGCAAAATACGAATCCCATAGCTTCTACAAAATAGCGTCATGGATGATGCTCATGATAACACACAACTACTCGAGCCACCCTACGAAGCAGTCGACTAATAGACTCGGACACGCCCATAGTATGACACTGGTAACGTCTAGGGATCTCCCCAATAGCGATATCTGAGATGTCTGTAGTTAACCCCTCCATGTTCTGCTCCACTGACTCGTAGTCTTCAGCATCCCATCTTGCCACTGGAGCCGCTTCTCCTCACCTTTGAATAGGAGACGTTCTTGGAGGTCGATATGGCCCCACATCTGTGTCATCAAAAAAAATAAAAATTGATTAGTTCTTAGACAAACATAAAAACATTTCATATGAAAAAATTCAAAAAAACATTTAAAAGGAAACAAAATGTGTACTTCTTACCTAGGTCACCCCACTGAGCATCCTCAAGTAGGGCCAAATCCGGATCCCCTTGAAAATCCAAACCAGCATATGCATAATCGTCAATCATTAGCATCTGGGGCCTCAACCAGTCGAAAAATGAATCATTGTACTTGATTATGGGCCCTTCTACGTGTCAAGCCATGAGGTTGCACCACCTCGGCATCCTGGGATCCTGTGGATTCGGTAAACCCCAATCAACCTATAGTCGCAGCAGTGGGACCCTCTTGAGAAAGAATGAAACCAAAAGTGATCCATACCCAAACTGCTTCAAGTTCCCCTTTATGCACTTCGTCAATTGTCTCTTCATACTACGGAGAACTGCATTCAACCAGTTGAAGATCTGAGGCTCTGTGCACTCTATGGCGTATTGGAAATAGCTCTGGAGAGCCATGTGTGGATCTATGCTCCCATCCATGCATGCAATAGTGAACAAGATGGTCCGTAGGGTCAAATCCTGGACCCCCCAAATGGAAACCTTACCCTTGCTTCTCTCTGCCTCAGGAACACAATTTTGGTGACAATACTTACTCATAGGGAGCTCGTCGCCTCTGCCTCTAGTCAAAGTAGCATGGTATCCACGCCATGAAAACCCCATTAGAAAATAGATATCCTCGATATCTAGGGTCAGCATATGGACTCCCATGTTAAATAATTATTGGTCCATGTCCCACATATGGACTAGGTATTCCAACAATCTGAGTTGGGCTCTCATGCACTGAATCCTGAAGAATTTCAATAACCCATAGTCCTGGAGGGTAGCTACTGTACCCGAGTCATTCCTTGAAATAGAATCGTCTTACTCATGTTCTCTTTATCACCACTCCAACATTGTGATGGTCAAACACCTGCAAAAGAGCCATGAGAGAAGAGTCAGCAACTTGTTTCAAACTTTTGCATAAATTTTATTAAGCAAAACTTAAGTTTAAAATCCATCTTTCGGCCCTCACAGGTAAGCCTTTGGCACAGTGCGAGATTCTCGCAGGTCCCGCATGTCTCGCCTGCAAGAATGCTTGAGCGCATGGTCAGCCCTAAAAATGGACTTAAAAACTCAAAAAAAGGCCAATAAACACCAAAACTAAACCATGAAAAGTTGAAAGATCAAGAGCTTACCTCGTTGGCTGAAACGGTTTATTGAATGATCGCTTGTGCCTCCCACAATCGAGCAAAGAAATTTGGGGGAAAACGAGGTATTTTGGACAATTTTTTGGCAAAATCACAATGAAATGGTAAAAATCCCTTTTTACCCATATTTATTCACTTTTTACTATTTTTTATTGATTTTTTATATTATTTTTTGTTTTTCTTATAAAACCTAAATGCCCTAATAGCCTTGTGAGTATGGTTTTCTGTAGATATGGTAACTTCGAAGTCCAAACAAGGGGGTACAGGTATTTTTTCTTTTTGTCACATGCACACTTACTATTTTAGGGTTTTTGTAGGAAAAACTTTGAGCTCAGTCTTCGTTCGTTCTCGTGCTCAAAAATAAATGAGAACGTAACCGAGTATACTTTTTCTTGTCTTTTTCTACTCATCATGGTAACACGAAAATGACGAGTCTTAGGGAGTATCATTTAAGCTCTTTTCACGCTCCATAAAAATGAAAATATTGTCGAGCGATCTTGTTCTTTTCACGCTCATTAAAGTATTTGAAAAAACATTCGACGGGCGATAGTTTATCACTTTTTCAGTCTCATTGAACTCTTTTATGAAAAAGGAACTGGGAGAGTTCTCTTTAAGTGTTTTTCAGAATCTCAAAACATGAAAAACTCCCGAATTTTCTATCCTTTGACTCGTTAAACAAACATCGAAAGACCCACAATGGGACCAAACCACTCCTTCCTAGGGTTCGTTAAATATACTCTGAGGGACTCATCTGAAGGATGAGCTTACATCAGCAAGCATATGTTATCCTCCTCAAGCTTGCATAAAAATAAAGAGGTACTCACCAGAGATGGTGGGGAAAATTTTGGGAAAGAGATATGTTGTTGTATTCATATTAATGGAAGTAAGCGTCGCTCTTGAACATGACACCCCCTATTCGTCATTTGCATCCAGGTTGGGAAATCCATTTGTCTCTCGTTCAACTTGATACAAGGTCATATCTTGGGTCGTCTTTGAGTCAGTGCTGCCAAGTCCTTGGTCGTGTTGTTCATATGTTCAAGAGAAGTTCACATGAGCCCCCTGTTGAGTCGGCCATCTGCAGTTGTCCATTATTACTATGTCAGCCTTCCCTGGGTCCGTTTCAACCCTTGTTCATACTTTGTTTCATCCTCAAAATCTGTTACTTATTTCGTGTCATTGATGGGGGATACATCAAGGCCCTCTTGTGATGAGTCTTGTTTCGTCGACTCCAACTCATTATCTGGAAATGAGACTTAGAAATCATTTAGTACCTTAGAACCTACATGCCTTAATGGTAGGTCTCTTCACTTTCGACAGGGGTTTCACATCATTGGTCCCTGATCGAGAGATTCCACCGAGTGCTCAACTTCAGTTCATTCATTCGCATTCATTCGGATTGTACTTCGGTACCTTGGGAGTCATTGACATCAATGGTGATTTCCCTCGCACTTGTTAACGTTTTTCATCAATGACCGGTAATCAAGTGTTTTCTACTATGTTCGACTTCAACACATGTAATCGCATGGCTAGATTCTTACTT
This sequence comes from Picea mariana, assembly GCA_032191745.1. Lineage (NCBI taxonomy): Eukaryota > Viridiplantae > Streptophyta > Pinopsida > Pinales > Pinaceae > Picea > Picea mariana. Next base: position 91,296 of record JASDQU010736045.1, read on the forward strand.
TCAGGTGATGGGATTGAAGACCCTGCGTCTCATATTTTTTGATCCAGGCTGTGATGGAGTATGTATGATTTGTATCAGCACATAGATCCACTTTGTATGTCATGTGGCTATGTCATCTTAATTTACGTCTTCTTGCATAGATCCATAGTGTATTCTTGGTGGCTATGTATAATTTTAATGGCATGGGTCCACGGTGTATGATTGGTGGCCATGACCTACATTTATGATTCCATTCATTTGTGATCTGAGCATGGGAATGCATACCTTAGAATTGGTATTATATTTTGCAGATGCTTGTTTGTTTACAGGTTTTTGATTAGGTGCGCTCATAGTTTCTGACACACACTCGCAGTTTACAAAGTATTTCAGCTATCACAGATTCCAGCCTCATACTTTGGGGGGCATTATGTTACACATTATTTTGGTCACTCTGGTGATGTCTCTACGGTGCTGTATTCAGGCTCCCACAAGGACCTTTTTACCTGAGAAAAGTGGTTGTTGTATTCTCCCAAAAACACATTTTTAGGATGAGTTCGTAGGCTACCTATGTTACAGGGTGTGAAAATCCATCATTCTCGCAGGCCACCCACACATAGGGTGTGAACTATTCGCAATATCCTCTATAGGTAGGGTGTGAACCTATTTTTAAGCTTGAAGAAGAGAAGAGGTCACGAAGGTTCTAGAAGGGTATCTTCTAGAAAATGAGTTGGCATTCGTATGGTTGGCGTCCTACTGACTTCTCAGATTTGGTGGGATCATCCTCATCCATGTAACCATCCCTCCTTCTCATATATATTGATAGGTTTCTCATGGAAAAGGTTAAGCAAGATTGAATGAAGAATTAGTGAAAGGATTGTGTGAAGAACTCTGCTTGGACAGAAGCTTGAAGACTCTATCTGGTCTATCAAGTTGTATTAGATATTCTTCATGTAAGTACAGAGCAAGTGTGTGTGTTGGAACCAAGGGTCACTGAAAGGAATCTTGCGACATCAAGGTGATCTGGTTGTATCTTCTACCTTCATTTAACATAATACAACGACATGTCTCTTTCCCATAAAATCACTCTTATTTTATTGCGTAACTCCTTGATCATATGCATAGGTTGACATTGAATATACTTTGCTATATTCACTTTGGTTGGTTTGTGTTGTCTTGGACCTAATTTCACAAGAGCACCGAAGCGAAGTAGGAACAACAAAGACCTAAGGAAGAAATATAAAGGTATGTCACTCATTCCTCCTCATTAGTAGATTCAATGACTACAACTTAAGGAAAGAGTCATGTTCTGTTCTATTTTGTTCTAGATCCAGGTAGATCTAGGGAGATCTGTTAGTGTCCACACCTACCAATCTATCCGATAACACCACATAATGATTTTTCTTATATGTCTTGAAGAATTACATTTATTGGAAGCACCAACTTCCTTTGTTTTCCAGCTGCAACTGGAAGGAGGCTCCAACCCCCTATTTTCTCAGGCTAAAACCTGAGCGAATCTCCAACTCCC
>JASDQU010736045.1:92819-102971 GCA_032191745.1 Picea mariana
GTTTGTTTGATGTATAATGGTATGAGTTTTGATATATCTGTAGGTAATACTATTCTATATGAATAGTATATTTCATGCCATTTCTAGTGGTATGTGGAACGTCACATAACTCCTCACGGTTTGAGAGTTATGGCCTTACGAATTTGGAGGACCCTCATATGTTTGCTTGAAGCCCCAAAAGGTCAAAGAAGTCAAAGTGCTTGCAAAGAAGAAATTATTTAAATAATAAAGTGAAGTGACAAAGTAAAAAATGATTATTTAAATAATAAAGTGAAGTGACAAGTCAAAGAGGATTATTTAAATAATATAGTGAAGTGACAAAGTCAAAGAGGATTATTTAAATAATAAAGTGAAGTGACAAAGTCAAAGAGGATTATTTAAATAATAAAGTGAATTGACAAAGTCAAGGAGGATTATTTAAATAATAAAGTAAATGGAGAACTTTCTAATTATGGAAAGTGGTTAGAAGTGGGTTAGCCCTAAAAAAAAGAAATTGGGTTAACATGGTTAAAAGGTAACCCCTTGAGGAAGCTACATGAAAGTATAAATAAGAGGCAAGGCTCTCTGATTTTAATCACACTTGAGAATATTGAATATCTATAGGTGACTGAGGTAACCAAAGGATATCTAAGCCAAATTTCAGAGGGAAGGTGAAGTAAAGAAGGCCGAAATTCAAAGGAGGATAGATTCTTTTGATGATATTTTCTAAGGTATGTTATTTATAGGTCATCTCACCATTTTCACAATAAATTTTTTTATAGAATGATTCGGATCGTGAAATTGGGAGGACATTGAGGAAACATATCCAATTAGTTGTGGTACAAATTTAATCTTGTGGGTCGTTGTATTTTTGGATTTACACTCCGTGGAAAATAGGGTTTGTGTCTAGTCCTGAAATTAGTCTAAAACAAGTGTTTTGGGTAAAAATGTCATAACTTATTCATAACAGATCCAAATTTAGTAAGACCAAATCTATTGGTTAGAGTACAATCTTTAGTATTCTGTGTACACGTTTCAGATTCATACAACAAATATTCAGTGCAGGGCATGCTCTACAAGTTCTCTCTCTAGAATAATCCAGAATTCAACAAGGTATGCCATTTTTTTGTACAAATCTTTTTCTGAGAGGTTCCAAGTAGTGACACCTGAAGGAATTGCATAAAACACATCGAATAAAATTGTGTACTATTTTCAGATATTTAATCATTACATGTACATATTTATGATTATTTCAATTTAGGGTTGTTGACTAATCCAAAACTAGACACGTGAGACTAAAGTAAAGTTTGATGAAAATGCTAGTCTCTTGTTGTTAAAGTTAAGGAAGGTTTGCAGGTATGTGATCATATACACTAGGTCTATTACAGAGTTAAAAATCATATTTGGATGATGAAATTGATGAGATATTTTGGTTGAGGTTGAGGTACAGGTTGGTGCATGGTTGATGCACTTGTTTATGGTACAGGTTGATGCATGGTTCAAGTATTGGTACAGGTTGTTTGGTACAGGTTGATTGGTATAGATTTACAATGGTATATCTCATAGTGATAGTGTGACAATGATTCCATCATTATACTTATACGTTAGGGTGGTTGGACGGGGAAAGGACACGTGATTGTAGCCACCTTCCGGTTGTAGTCGGAGAACATAGGGAGTTGTAGCCTCCTTCTGGTTGTAGCCAAAGAATTGGGGAGTTGGAGATTCCCTCAGGTTTTAGCCTAAGAAAATAGGGGGTTGGAGCCTCCTTCCAGTTGCAGCTGGAAAACAAAGGAAGTTGGTGCTTCCAATAAATGTAATTCTTCAAGACATATAAGAAAAATCATTATGTGGTGTTATCGGATAGATTGGTAGGTGCGAACACTAACAAATCTCCCTAGATCCACTTGGATCTAGAACAAAATAGAACAGGACATGAATCTTTCCTTAAGTTGTAGTCATTGAATCTACCAATGAGGAGGAATGAGTGACATACCTTTATATTGCTTCCTTAGGTCTTTGTTGTTCCCGGTTCGCTCCGATGCTCTTGTGAAATTAGGTCCAAGACAATACAAACCAACCAAAGTGAAGATAGCAAATTATATTCAATGTCAACCTATGCATATGATCAAGGAGTTATGCAATAAAATAAGAGTGATTTTATGGGAAAGGGACATGCCGTTGTATTATGTTAAATGAAGGTAAAAGATACAACCAGATCACCTTGATGTCGCAATATTCTTTTCAGTGACCCTTGGTTCCAACACACACACTTGCTCTGTACTTACATGAAGAATATCCAATACAACTTGATAGACCAAATAGAGTCTTCAAGCTTCTTTCCAAGTAGAGTTCTTCACACAATCCTTTCACTAATTCTTCATTCAATCTTGCTTAACCTTTTCCATGAGAAACCTATCAATATATAGGAGAAGGAGGGATGGTTACATGGATGAGGATGATCCCACCAAATCTGAGAAGTCAGTAGGATGCCAACCATACAAATTCCAACTCATTTTCTAGAAGATCCCCTTCTAGAACCTTCGTGACCTCTTCTCTTCTTCAAGCTTAAAAATAGGTTCGCACCCTACCTATAGAGGAGACTGCGAACAGTTTGCACCCTATGTGTGGGTGGCCTGCGAGAATGATGGATTTTCGCACCCTGTAACATAGGCAGCCTGCGAACTCATCCTAAAAATGTGTTTTTGGGAGAAGACAACAACCACTTTTCTCAGGCAAAAAGGTCCTTGTGGGAGCTTGAATACAACACTCTAGAGACATCACCAGAGTGACCAAAACAATGTGTAACATAATGCCCCCCAAAGTATGAGGCTGGAATCTGTGACAACTGAAATACTTTATAAACTGTGAGTGTGTGTCAGAAACTAGGAGCGCACCTAATCAGAAACCTGTAAAAAAACAAGCATCTGCAAAATATAATACCAATTCTAAGGTAGGCATTCCCATGCTCAGATCACAAATGAATGGAATCATAAATGTAGGTCATGGCCACCAATCATACACCGTGGACCCATGCCGTCAAAATTCTACATAGCCACCAGGAATACACTGTGGATCTACGTGAGAAGACGTAAATTAAGACGACATAGCCACATGACATACAAAGTGGATCTATGTGCTGATACAAATCATACATACTCCATCGTAGCCTAGATCAAAAAAGATGAGACCCAGGGTCTTCAATTCTGTCACCTGAAAGTAAGAATCTAGCCATGCGATTACATGTGTTGAAGTCGAACATAGTAGAAACCACTTGATTACCGGTCATTGATGAAAAATGTTAACAAGTGCGAGGGAAATCACCATGGATGTCAATGACTCCCAAGGTACCAAAGTACAATCCGAATGAATTCGAATGAATGAGCTGAAGTTGAGCACTCGGTGGAATCTCTCGATCAGGTACCAATGATGTGAAACCCCTGTTGAAAGTGAAGAGACCTACCATTAAGGCATGCAGGTTCTAAGGTACTAAATGATTTCTATGTCTCATTTCCAGATAATGATTTGGAGTCGACGGAACAAGACTTTTCACAAGAGGGCCTTGATGTATCCCCCATCAATGACATGAAATAATTAATAGATTTTGAGGATGAAACAAAGTATGAAAAAGGGTTGAAATGGACCCAGAGAGGGATGACATAGTAATAATGGACAATTGCAGATGGCCGACTCAACAGGTGGCTCGTGTGAACTTCTCTTGAACATATGAACGACACGACCAAGGACTTGGCAGCACTGACTCAAAGACGACCCAAGATATGACCTTGTATCAAGTCGAACGAGAGAAAAATGGATTTCCCAACCCGAATGAAAATGACAAATAGGGGGTGTCATGTTCAAGAGCGACGCTTACTTCCAATAATATGAATACGACAACATATCCCTTTCCCAAAATTTCCTCTACCATCTCTGGCGAGTACCTCTTTATTTGTATGCAAGATTGAGGAGGATAACATATGCTTGTTGATGTAAGCTCATCCTTCAGATGAGTCCCTCGGAGTATATTTAACGAACCCTAGGAAGGAGTGGTTCGGTCCCATTGTGGGTCTTTCGATGTTTGTTTAACGAGTCAAAGGATAGAAAATTCAGGAGATTTTCATGTTTTTAGAGTTTGAAAAACACTTAAAGAGAACTCTCCCAGTTCCTTTTTCGTAAAAGAGTTCAATGAGACCGAAAAAGTGATAAACTATCGCCCATCGAACATTTTTTCAAATATTTTAATGAGCGTGAAAAGAACAAGATCGCTCGACAATATTTTCATTTTTATGGAGCGTGAAAAGAGCTTAAAGGATACTCCCTAAGGTTCATCATTTTCGTGTTACCATGATGAGTACAAAAAGACAAGAAAAAGTATACTCGGTTACGTTCTCATTTATTTTCAAGCACGAGAACGAACGAAGACTGAGCTCGAAGTTTTTCCTACAAAAACCCTAAAATAGTGATTGTGCATGCAACAAAAAGAAAAAATACCCATACCCCCTTGTTTGGACTTCGAAGTTACCATATCTATGGAAAACCATACTCACAAGGCTATTAGGGCATTTAGGTTTTATACGAAAAAAAATATATATATAAAAAATCAATAAAAAATAGTAAAAAGTGAATAAATATGGGCAAAAAGGGCTTTTTACCATTTCATTGTGATTTTGCCAAAAACTTGTCCAAAATACCCCGTTTTCCCCCAAATTTCTTTTCTCGATTGCGGAAGGCACAAGCTATCATTCGATGAATCATTTCAGCCAATGAGGTAAGCTCTTGATCTTTCAACTTTTCATGGTTTAGTTTTGGTGTTTATTGGCATTTTTTTGAGTTTTTAAGTCCATTTTTAGGGCCGACCATGCGCTCAATCATTCTCACAGGCGAGACGTGCGGGACCTGCGAGAATCTCGCACTGTGCCAAAGGCTTACCTGTGAGGGCCGAAAGATGGATTTTAAACTTAAGTTTTAGTTAATAAAATTTATGCAAAAGTTTGAAACAAGTTGCTGACTCTTCTCTCATGGCTCTTTTGCAGGTGTTTGACCATCACAATGTTGGAGTGGCGAGAAAGAGAACATGAGGAAGACAATGCTATTTCCAGGAATGACTCGGGTACAGTCGCTACCCTCCAGGACTATGGGTTATTGAAATTCTTCAGGATTCCGTGCATGAGATCCCAACTCAGATTGTTGGAATACCTGGTCCATATGTGGGACATGGACCAATAGTTATTTAACATGGGAGTCCATATGCTGACCCTAGATATCGAGGATATCTATTTTCTAACGGGGTTGTCATGGCGTGGATACCATGATACTTTGACTAGAGGCAGAGGCAACGAGCTCCCTATGAGTGAGTATTGTTTCCAGTATTGTGTTCCTGAGGCAGAGAGAAGCAAGGGTAAGGTTTCCATTTGGGGGGTCCAAGATTTGACCCTACAGACCATCTTGTTCACTATTGCATGCATGGCTGGGAGTGCGGCTCCACACATGGATCTCCAGAGATATTTCCAATACGCCATAGAGTGCACAGAGCCTCGGATCTTCAACTGGTCAAATGCAGTTCTCCGCAGCATGAAGAGACAATTGACGAAGTGCAGAAAGGGGAACTTGAAGCAGTTTGGGTACAGATCACTTTTGGTTTCATTCTTCCTCGAGAGGGTCCCACTGCTGCGACTACAGGTTGATTGGGGTTTACCGACTCCACAGGATCCCAGGATGTTGAGGTGGTGCAACCTCATGGCTCGACACGTAGAAGGGCCCATAATCAAGTACAATGATTCATTTTTTGACTGGTTAAGGCCCTAGATGCTGATGATTGACGATTATGTATATGCTGGTTTGGATTTTCAAGGGGATTTGGATTTGGCCCTAGTTGAGGATGCTCAGTGGGGTGACCTAGGTAAGAAGTACACCTTTTAAATGTTTTTGTGAATTTTGTCATATGAAATGTTTTTATGTTTGTCCAAGAACTAATCGAATTTTTTTTTTTTTGATGACACAGATGTGCAGCCATATCGACCTCCAGGAACGTCTCCTATTCAAAGGCAAGGAGAAGCGGCTCCAGTGGCGAGATGGGATGTTGAAGACTACGAGTCAGTGGAGCAGAACATGGAGGGGTTAACCGTGGACATCCCATATATCGCTATTGGGGAGATCCCTAGACGTTACCAGTGTCATACTATGGGCGTGTCCGAGTCTATTAGTCGACTGCTTCGTAGAGTGGCCCGAGTAGTTGTGTGTTATCATGAGCGTCATCCATGACACTATTTTGTAGAAGCTATGGGCTTCGTATTTTGTGATTTTGATCCTTGGACATAAACTTTTTGTAAAAACTTTTGATCGTTATATACATATATACGGCTTCTACCGGCTTATCTTGTGTTTCATTATACATGTGATGTGTGATTGATTTATAAATGTCCCAAATGTTTGTCTAACACATAGTTAGCTAATGAATCAGTCAATGTATTTAGACATCTAGGAATGTGCTAATATTCGATATAATCAAAATAACGTTCCAAGAGGTGAATTCGCAAATATACCCATAATAAAGTAGGACTTCGGATAACATAGACGTTACTTAACTGTAGTACTACTAGCTGCGAATCGAGTCGTATAACCAGGTGGCAGATATCAAGTGAAATAGAATCAATCAAACATTCGATGACGGTGTTATATTATGCAATATTGTTGGTCGCACGATCGAGGCACACACCTCGTAGAATGATAAGTTCACTTGTAGGGGTGTAAATTGCCCATGCGGTAGAAGCAAGGTTTTGAGTACTACAGATAGCACCATCAGCAAAGCCAATGTGGGGTTGCGAAGACTCCGACATCTGGAAACCAAGCACAACGTAACATAAGAGATTGAGGGCAGAGACCAAAATAACGAAAAAGCACACTAAAGTAACACATAAAAAGTATGATATAATAAAATACAAGCACTCATGCATAGGTGATCTTACGCATAGTACTTCTTTAAGTACAACCCATTTCTGGGTTCACTCAAAGGGATACCATCGTAGTCCACTAACTTGTAAGCTTCTTTCTCCAAAAATTATCTGACGATATAAGGACCTCGCCACATAGCTTCAAATTTTTCGGTTCCTAGCATATCTCGATCTTGTTCGTAAAGGAGAACCAGATCACCTTCGGAGAAAATGCATGGAATGACATGATTGTCATATTGGGATTTGTCGTGTTTCTTCTGGGCTTCTATAACTAGGGTGGCATCGCGATGGGTTTCGTCTAATTGCATGAGATACAACAGACGTTCTTCTTTGGAAGAAGTGTTTGGGAGAAGTTTGACGACTAGTTTTAGGGAGGGTATCTCACATTCAATCGACAAGATGGATTCTAGACCATAGACTAACTGGAATGGTGTAAACCTGGTAGCACACTTAACAGACGTCCGGTAGGCCCACAATGCTGAAAACAACATCGTGTGCCAACTCATTTTGTGAATCCCTATCATTCGTTGAAGCATGGTAATGAGGAATTTGTTTATTGCTTCGACTTGGCCATTGGCTTGTGGGTAATAGGGTGTTGAGTTTTTATGACGAAGACCCAACTTTTCAGTGAGTTCGGACATCATGAAGTTTCTAAAGTGGCTACTGTGATCAATAACGATAGCCTGAGGAACACCAAACTGAGCAATGATGTGATTGAATATGAATAATGCTACAGTCCTTCTGCTATTGTCGAATGTTGGCATCGCCTCGACCCATTTCGTAAAATAATCTACAGCTACAATAATGTATCCATGCCCCCTGACCGAGTGAGGGTGACATGTCCTAAAATCGATACCCAATTTCACAAAAGGACCAACGGAGACCACAGGGTGTAGAGGAGTAGGGTGTGATCGTATTTTATTGTTGTAGGTATGGCAAGTGTGGCATTTTTGGACGATAATTATACAATCGTTGAATAAAGAAGGCCAAAAATACCCTGCTCATAAGATCTTTTGGGTAGTAGCATACCCAAACATGTGACCACCACGGGCTCCAGAATGGCAGTCATTTAGGGCTTTCTCAGCTTCGTCGAACATGAGGCAGCATTGAAAAACAGAGTCAATCCCACGACGATAAAGAGTATCACCGAGGATAATATACTGACGGGCTTGGTAGCGTATTCGATGGCGGTTAGTGCTAGAAAAATTGGGTCGGAAAGTTTGGGTCTGGAGATATATGATGATATCTCCATACCAATGGTCATCGAAACTGATCAGGAAAAGGGATTCATCGGGTAATGAATCTTCTGCTACATTTTTCGTCTCAGAGTAGGGAAGGTCGCATATCAACTCATCAAACACTAATTATTTCTTGGAATTAGCGCATTTGAATTCTAAGTCAAACTCCTGGAGTATTACGATCCATTTGGAGTATTTTCCCCCTAGCAATTGACGTGTAAGAATGTGCTACATAGGGTTGTAGTTAGAAATCACCATAGTTTTGCGAAAAAGGATATAGTGCCAGAAACATTGAACAACTTGGACGGCTGCCAAGGCCAATTTTTCAACATGTAAATACTTGGTTTCGGTAGTCGTGAGACTCCAAATCAAGTAATAAATGACATGTTTGTCATGAGAGTCATCCTCCTGGATGAGAACCATAGCGATGGTATAGTCCGAGGCTGCGAGGTAAAGGAAATAATCCCGACTATAATTAGGTGGGAAGAGTAAAAGGGTACGTGTCAAAGATATTTTCAAAGCTTTGAAAGATTTGTTGGTAGTGGTATCCCATACAAACTCAGAACCTTTCTTGAGCAGTTGCATAAATCCAAGAGTAAGATTAGCATAGTTCAGGATGAAACGACGGAGAAAGTTTGCCTTCCCTTGCAAAATTTGTAACTGGCGAAGTGAGGAAGGAGGAGGGAGATTGAGAATTGCCTCAACCTTCAAATGATCTACCCAGATCCCTTGACGTGAAACAATAAAGCCTAGAAGTCAGCTAGATTCTACGCAAAAAACATATTTGTGGGGATTCAAGCGTATGTGGTAAAACCAACATTGAAGAAAAATGTTGCGGAGGTGTATTGGATGATCTACACGGCACATGGAATGAGTGGGTAAGTCATCGAGATATGGCTGCATAATGTGCTTTATATCATGGAAGGCATAACACATAGTACGTTGAAAAGTTTCTCCAACATTCTTTAAACCAAATGGGAGTTTCCGATAGGTGAAAGTGCCCCAAGGACAGATAAAAGCGGTCTTGTGTTGGTCCGCGGGGACGATATTGATTTGTTTATATCCGGAGAAACCATCCATCAGAGAGAATATTTCACTTCCGGCACAATCATCGATGATCTGGTCAACGAAGGGGGTAGGAAGGTTATCTTTAGGACAAGCTTTGTTAATGTCCCTATAATCAACGCACACGCGAATTGTGCCTTGTTTCTTGTCGATCAGAACAAGATTGGAAACCCAGTCAGTTAGAGCCACAGGGTAAATAAATCTAGCTTTGAGAAGTTTCTCAACTTCAAGCTTGATAGTGGATGCTTTACATGGGTGGACCAGACGAAGTTGTTGTCGGATGGGTTTAACACCCGGGTATGTCTTAATCTCACGTGCCACAATGTCAGGGTCAATCCCCAACATTTCTTCATAGCTCCATGCGAAGACGTCATGAAATTCTTGGAAAAGAGACTTGTAGGTGACAACTTCGTCATGGGAACACGAAGCTCCGATATGCAAATTTTCGACAATTCCAGGTTTGATGGATATGTCGAGAGGGATGGTGGGTGAGATATTACTTAAGTTCCCTTCATAGAACATATCGTGTGTAGACTCAGGAATGGTAGAAATTATCACAATGGTCGACGAAGTCGAGATCCGTTGGTAACCCTCGATGGTGTGTTGTTCCAGGAAGAGGATGGAACGATGATGTCCATCATCCTGTTGGCGTTCGGAAGTCACTCCTGGATTGCTAGCAGGAGCAGAGCCCGAAGCCCATCAGAATTAATGTCACAGTTTTATTTAAAGGGTGATCAAACGGAGGGAAACTCAGAACCATATCGTATCAACTCAGAAACCAGTCCAGGCATGCATGAACGAGTGAGGTCTTGCGCAAACTCCAAACAGTGAGTTGCAATAAAGGGCGAGTAGGTGGAAGAGTCACGCGAGAAGAGCGCTATGATCTATTACAGACATCCGGTATGCAACAGATTAAAGAAGAA
>JASDQU010736045.1:137946-150258 GCA_032191745.1 Picea mariana
ACATTCGAAGGTGATGGACTTAGGGTCATTGCACCTATGGATCCTGATGAAGGTTGAAGATACACAAAACCCATCAGAGAAGAAGGCCACACATATGAGCTAGAGAATATATATAAATTGACAGCAAGACAATAGGATTACATTAACCCTACAACAGATGGAAACTTAACTTGGTGAAGTGACAACACATGCTCATTGGACTCAGAAGAAGCACTTGAGAATTGGTAGAACAAAATGTATGAAGTTTCTATGCGGAGATGTGCTAGATTGACCAGGGAAGTTCGTTGGATTGGCACAAAAGTAAGTAACTTTTCCACATTTGATGGTTTAAATCATTTAGAAACTTTCTTGTTGAAATTTGAAGAAGTTGTACCAGTAAAAAAAATATTGTTGGCACTGGATGAGGCTTTGAAAGCTACTCTAGCAAGATGGTGGGGGACACATAAAAGGACCATCACGGATTGGATGCAATGTCCCACTTTGATGACAACGCGATTTCCAAACAACATTGAAGGATGCGAGGTTAGATACACAGGTCAAAGATGTCCGAAGGACCATATGAGAGGTTGGGAGTAGGCCTGGAGAAGCATTCCTCAAGAGAAGTGGGTGCATAAGTACATAAACACTATGGACGCAATGCCTATCAATTGGTATCTTCAAGAAAAACTGCGCCTCACCACTTCAGATTGGTACGGTTTGACTCAGAACTTTGTAGCTACATTTTTATTTGAAAGTCAGTATCCCATAGTGGATCAATATTTACAAGTTGTCATACATAAAGTCTTTGAGGAGGCACCTAGCCTCCCTATGGAGAAAGAAGAGGATGAATAGACTACACCTCTTCAGAAACTGCAAGGATGTTATAATATCAATGTTGATGAAGACGATGATTCTAGGAATGTGAACATATCTGAAAAAAAAGGACAGATATATGTAGAAGGACCATAAGTTGAACTACCTTTCATTGGACAACCGATCAAAATCAATAAAGTTAATATTGGAATAGAGCAAGCACCTAAGCTTGCTAATGTTGGAGATTACTGGGATGATTCCACCATTGATAAGATCATAGAATTACTTCATGAATATCATGACTTGTTCCCAACCAAGTACATTGATTTGAAGGGAATAGAAGGGCCCATGGGAGAGATGAAGATTCCCTTGAAACTATATGCAAGGCCAATTAAGAAGATACCCTACAGATTGAATCCAAAATATAAGGAAAAAGTTAATATTGAACTAGACAGAATGCTGGAAGCAGGAATCATAGAACCTGTGGAAGAGTCACAATGGATTAGTCCTATGGTGGTATAATATAAGAAGATAGGAGAGATTAGGATCTGTGTAGATATCAGGAAGCTGAATGATATCTGTTTGCATGACCCATTCCCTACACTGTTTAAAGACAAAGTGTTAGATATTGTAGGAGGAAAGGAGGTGTATTCCTTTATAGATGGATTTTCAGGCTATCACCAGATCAAGATTTCCAAGGAAGATCACCACAAGACCACATTTGCAATAGAATGGGGTTCCTACCAATACATAGTGATGCCTTTCGGATTGAAGAATTCACCAACCATCTTTTCCATGGTGGTGGTTGAAGCATTCAAGGAGTTTTTACATAAATGTTTGGAAGAATATTTTGATGATTGGACTATTTTTAGCCTATTGCAGAATCATATTGAATGTTTAATAATAATGTTGGATAAGTTAAGGCAATGTCATATTGCCCTGAATATGAAGAAGTGAATCTTCTTTTCACCCTTTGGAATGTTGTTGGGTCATATTGTGTGTAAGAAGGGGTTGCTGGTAGACCCATCCAAGATTGCCATTATTTTTTATCTACCCCCTCCTACTTCATTCAGACAGCTGCGCACTATGATGGGACATACTGGATACTACAAGAAGTTCATTAAGGGCTATGCATAGATTAAAACAACCATGGAGAAGATTTTGAAGAAATATTGTCAATTTCAATGGACAGAAGAATGTCAGCGAATGGTTACTACGCCTATTCTAGTTTTCCCAGATTGGAGCAAGGAATTTCATGTACATTTCAATGCTTCATCTATTTCACTAGGAATAGTGTTAGCACAACCAGGAGCAGGAGATATTTTCCATCGGTTAGCCTTTGCTAGCACGAATCTATCTACAACTGAGATAAAATACACTACCACTAAGAGAGAAGGTTTAGCCATGGTGTATGCGCTGCAGAAGTTTCGACACTACTTGTTGGGAGGACATTTTAATATGTTCACTGATCACTTTGCATCGAAATACTTAGTCAACAAGCCAATGTTGGGGGGAAGAATATGCAGATGGCTACTATTATTCCAGGAATATGATTTTGAGATTGTGGTCAAGCCAGGGAGAATGAACAAAGGACCTGATCATTTGTCTAGGTTGGAGCATGGAGAGGAACCTACTAGTTTGGAGGAAACACTACTAGATGCATAGTTGTTGGCCATTAGAAGGGTTGATGACCACTTCTCCAAGATAGTCCATTTCCTGTCAACACGAATGGGACCTAATGAATATAAAATAATCCAAAAGAAACAACTGGTAGTGCACGCAGCAGATTTTTCACTTATAGATGAAAAACTATACAATATGGGACCTGATGAGATCCCAAGGAGATGTGTTATGGAGACAGAAAGACCACTGATTTTAGTAGAATAACATGAAAGCATCGCAGGAGGAAACTATGCAGGGAAAGAAACAATGCAGAAGTTTCTAAGAGTTGGCCTCTGGTGCCCTACTTTACATAAAGATGCCAAGGAATACTATAAAGATTGTGATGTATGCCAAAGAGTTGGGAAGCCTCCCTGAAGAGATGAGATGCCTTTAGCACCACAACTGACTTTGCAGAAATTTGAGAAATGGGCAATTGATTTTGTAGGACCTGTAAACCCACCAGGAAAGTGCATAGGAGCTAGATACATCATCACTGTGACAAAGTATTTGACAAGATGGGTAGAAGTAAGAGAAGTTAAGGAATGTAGTGCAACTACAACTGCACGATTTATATTTGAGGATATCATAACCAGGTTTGGATGCCCAAAGACCCCGATGAGCGATCAAGGTACACACTTTATTAATAATACTATTGAAGCTTTGACTCATGAATTTGAAGTCCACCATCATAAGAGTACTCCTTACCATCCATAAGAAAACAAGACAGTCAAAGCTTTCAACAATATCTTGGAGAAATCGCTGACGAAGATTTATAGTGTGAACAGGGATTACTGGGATTTGAGAGTACCAGTAGTGCTATGGGACTATAGAACTACTTGCAAGAAGCTAACAATGTAGACCCCCTATAAATTGGTGTATGGCCTAGAAGCAGTTGTCCCTATGAAATATTTGGTTCCTATTCTCAGAATTGCAACATTCACAGATATGGATGACATTAGCGCTGTCCAAGAGAGGCTTGCGTAGTTGGTAGAACTAGAAGAAGATTGATTTATTGCAGGATTCCATCAACAGGTACAGAAGGAATGAGAAAAGGCCTATCACGATAGGAACATCAAGAAGAAAGCCTTTAATCAAGAAGATCTGTTATTGGTATACGACAACAAGTTCATGAAGCATCCAGGGAAGTTTAGGACACATTAGCTCAGGCCATATGAGGTTTCTTACATTATAGAAGGAGGAGTTGCACAGTTGAATACTTTAAATGGATAATGGAAGGAAGGTTTGGTGAATGGGAGCTGGTTGAAATTGTACTATGACAACCAGCTACCTCACAACTCTCAGTAGAAGCATGAGAAAAATGGTTCTAGGTACCAGGTGCAATTGAAACTAGGTACCAAACACATAAAAGACAGTCAACACAAGGAAATAAGGGTGGGACAGAGAAGAAAGCATAGGATGCCCCGCATAGTCTGAAGACGAAGAAAAACAAAAGGTTCAGACATAAAGTGCCTCGAGATGAGTCACATGTGAGTGTTGGGGGCCTGTTGGCCCTTGGTTATGGAAGGTTGCGAAGATTAATTAAATAAGAGCAAAGTGAAAACTGTGCGAAAGATAAGTTGACTGAGATTGGGTCGAAGTGGCAAGAGCAGAAAATATAGAGCGAAGTAAGAGAAAGCAAGTCGTTGGATGGGGAGATCGAGGAAGACAAAACAACAAGGAATATGGATCATGGACAACTCAACAAGCAGGAGAAGCCACTAATGGATTCTTTGGAGCACATCATAGGAAAGAAGGAAAGACAAGCTGGTGAAGCCCTGAAAATGCAGATCAAGTTGACCTAGGGTTTTAGACATCTAGGGTTTTGGTATTTAGGTTTTTGACACCTAGGTTTTGGCCTAAGGTTGTCCGAGAGTCATTGTAATGTATAAATAAATGTCAAGAGGACCCGGGATGGGTTCGATTATATATGATGAGTGATTGTTGTTATTGCTGAGAGATAAGTATTTTGAGGTGAGAGAAGTATGTGTTGTAATATCTTTAGCTGGGTGCGAAGATCAACCTGGTAGCTGGGTGTGCAGGGAGGGGAGAGAAGAAGAGAAATAAATAGATATCTGCAAGCTAAGAGTGCGTATAGAACTGTATGCTTTCATCTAATATATTAGAAAGTGAAGTTCTGTGGACGTAGCCCTAGGGAGAGGGTGAACCATGTATATCTTGTTGTTGTGTGTTATTGATGTTGTGTTCTTTTGATCTCTGATATACTGTTAATGCAGTATTGTGTTAGATATGAGATATAGTTCACGCAGTAGGATTAAGAAAGATAAGCACTAACTAGATCTGTGTGAGAGTATTGCCCTGGATCCACTTTTCATTTCCTCTTGTTATATACACCTGTGTCCTTCAACCTCCTTTAGCTACTTTGGGTGAGACTACACATGCTTTGCAGGGGTTTCTGAAAGGGCGAGTAGTTAGGGCTTGTTGGTGCACTGTTAAAACTGAACCCTGGGTCTTCTCTAGTGTCAACAGTCCCCAAACTAAATAACTATCCTTTTGTCATATGAAAGGAGGTATTGGGGTCCCATTCCCACATCAAGAATTAGAACATAGAAACTCTACCCAAATCCCTTTCCCTCCTTTCCCAATCATTTTCAACCCCTTTATGAGTTTCTTCCTCAACATTCCTTCTCTAGCATTTTCTCGTATACAATCCCTTCCCTTTCCCTAAAGTGATAAGCTAATTGTGAGAGAAGGAATTGTGATGGTGCACTTGGAGCAATATTAAGAGGATCCTGGACCAGGTTCGTGGAGCATCAACCTACAAAGGTTGTAATTTTAGATCTTTGGATTTGAATAAAATAATCTTTTTCCTGTCCCAAATGATATATTTATGTTTTTCATTTGATTCATGTATTATGGTTTATGTCTAACCCTAATCTTGATGAGTAGAGATAGAATGTTTGTAGCATTGTTTTCTTAAGTGTTCTTGTAGGTCATCTTTGGGAGGAGACTTGCAACCTGGGAAACTACAAAGCTATATGTGGTCTACATCAAACGTTGGACCAAAGGTACAACTTCTGACTTACTTTCCTATCTCTTTCTGTTCATCCATTTAGAGTGCTTGGGTAGTTTACGAATTAGATTATATTTTAAGGGAGATCATATCTCTACCTATACTTTGACTCTGGTATAGTAATAGGGGAATTTTCCCCACTAGCACCTCCCCTCTCAGTATTCCAACAATATAGATGTTTGCTTCTTACTTAGCCATGATACTAGACACTTTCCTAGGAAGAATTCGCGTCCATTGGTGATCTTCCTATCATCCACACTACCAACCCAATATGCATCAGTATATTCATTTAATGCAATTTTTTTTGTTTTTGGATGCCATAATCCAAAACCCGAGGTAGCTCTTTGATATCTAAATATCCTTTTTACTGTCTTCAAATGAGTCTCTTTAGGTGCAGATTGAAATCTTCCTATTAGTCCTACAACTTGTATGATGTCAGGTCTTGTTGTTGTTTCATATAACAGGCTAACAACCATTGATATGTACATGGTTTGGTCTATCTTTGGTGAATCATCATCTAAGCTTAGTTTGCATCCTGTAACCATGGGAATGCCCACAGGTTTGTAATCTTCCATTTGAAATTTCTTTATCATTTATTTGATATATTTGGTTTGGGATATGAATATCCATTTTTTTGTCTGAGTAACTTGTAAATGCAAGAAGAATGTTAGTTCACCTAGCATAGACATCTCAAATTCTTTCTTCATTTCTATAGTAAAATGTTTGCTCAATATAGTCAAATTACTTCCAAAAATGATATCATCCACATATACCACAACAACAATCATATTTTGTTCTTCAATTTTGATATATAGGTTGTCGTCAGTAGTCCCTCTCGTGTATCCTTGTTGTTGTTTATAGTTATGAATCCTTGATACCCATGCTATGGGATCTTGTTTAAGAACATACAAATCCTTTTTTAGTTTACATGCATAATCCTGATTTTATATCAACTTAAATCCTCTAGGTTGTTCTAAATAGACTTCTTCCTCTAAGTTTCCATTTAGAAATGTTGACTTGACATCCATCTAACATATTTTGAAGTTTTTGAAGCATGCCAATGCCAAAAAATTCTGATAGTTGCTAATCTTTCCATTGGGGAGAATTTATACTCAAAGTGAATTCCTCCAACTTTGGAATATCCCTTGCATACTAATATGAATATATTCTTTATAATATTTCCATTTTCATTAAGTTTATTCTTTAAAATCCATTTGGTCCCTATCACATTTTTTTGTTTTGGTCTTGGGACCAGTTCCTACATCTGATTTTTCTCTATTTGGTCAAGTTTTCCATTCATTGCTTTTATCCAATATTCATTCTTGTTGTCTTATGAAAATGATTTGGGTTCTACTAGAGAAAACATTTCCTATTTTGATTCAAATGTAAATTTTCATCTAGATTCTACTCCTTCACATTTGTCCCCTATGATTTGGATTTCAGGGTGATTCTTTTGAACTCTTTTTGATGGAGCTCTTGTCAAGGGTGTTTCTTCCTCATCCTTTTATTCATTAGTTTGTGGTTCATTCTATTGTAGTTCTTCAACATATTTTTCATTGTGATTCACCATCTTCTTCATCATCACTAGTTATTCTCCATCCATCAATTTTTTATTTATCTCGAGATTTGATTTTTCTCAATTTAAGATCATCTACTTTTACATTTGAACTTTCCACTATTTTGTGAAATCTTAGATTATAGCATCTGTAAGCCTTTTTGTTGGGTGAGTAACCAAGAAATATCCCCTCATCTAATATGGAATCAAATTTTTCTAGGTTATCATCATCCCTCTTAATATAACATTTGCTCCCAAAAACTCTGAAGTGTTTGACTAATGTTGGTCTACCAAACCATAGCTCATCAGGTGTCTTGTCATGGTTAACTCTAAGTTTTTCTCGGTTGAGTATGTACATTGTTGTATATACTGCATCTATCCAAAACTTATCTGGAAGTTTGGCTTCATTCAACATTGTTCTTGAAGCCTCTTGAATAATTATGTTTTTCCTTTCAACAACTCCATTGTGTTGAGGCGTTATTGGAGCTGAAAATTGTCTCTTGATTCCATGATCTTCAAAAAAATTATTGAATTCCTTAGAGGTAAATTTCCCTCCATTTTCTGATCTCAGATATTTAATATTGAGATTTGTCTCATTCTCCACATAAGCTTTGAATGCCTTAAAATTTTCAAATTCCTCTGATTTTTCTTTGAGGAAGTATACCCAAGTCATCATTGTATTTAATTATCAGTAATCAACATGAAGTAATGTTCCCCTTGTATACTTCTAGTCCTGGTAGGTCCATAGAGGTCATTGTGAACATGCTCCAAGGGTCTTGATGTAGAGTATTATTTTGTCTTGAATCTAACGCTCGCTTGCTTCCCAAGTTGGAAATGCTTACAAACAGGGTCTAAAGGTCTTATAACATTTGGTATGCCCTTCACTATTTCCTTTTTACTAGCCTTGATTAGATTTTCAAAGATCAAGTGTCCCATTCTTTTGTGCCACAAACAAATTTCATCTACTTGACTCATGTATCATTCTTCTTCTTCAATATATATAAAAAATATACATTACTTGAGGTTCTTGGTGCAATAAATACCAATTCTGTTGATCCTTCCTCCCCAATTTCACATTTTTGGGAGTAAAAAATGAGTATATGTCCTTGATCATAAGTTTGGCTTACCGAAGATTAGGCTTCATATTTTCAACTAGTAGCACATTTTCTTCTTTGTTTTTCTTGTTTCCCAAAGTGATTGTGCCTTTTCCAAATATTTTGGCAGATACATTATCTTCAAATGTGAAACTTCCTTTTTCCTTCTTTGTCAGATTGAGAAATTTTATTTTATCTCCTGTCATATGCTTAGAGTACCCACTCTCAATATACCATTGATATTTTTTGTTCTTGGCATACATGGCTACTTTACATTATGTTCCCTTTTCTTCCACATGCTTTTATTTCCATATCATTTTGTCTTTATTGTTGGGAATGCTTGTCTTGAAGGATTGCATTGGCAATCTACATTCATCAGATTTATGAACATAATTGCTGCACTTGTGGCATTCAACATTGTAATCTTGCAAAGGAGAGAATGAATTGTAGTTTCTTTTCTCTGCATTATTCTTGTTGTTCTTATATCTTTGGACATTTTTGGGATTATACATTCTATAGTATTTGTACAATGTACTTATTTATGTCCAAAATTATTGCAAAAATAGAAATATACAAGGAAGATATGTTGATATCTATTAGGGGGAGTCCTTCTAGTCACTGTATTCTTTTTTTCTTCTTTTTCTTTTGTAGGGGGTGTTGATTTCTGTTTATTAGGAACACTCTTTAATGGTACCATCTTCCCCTTGTTAGCTCACCTTTTTAGGGGGATTCTAAGAGCATTTTCATAATTGATTGGTTGTTTTTCAATCTTCTATTTTGCAGAGGTTGAATCTTGATCATATCCTAGTCATGTCTTATCATTTGGTGATCTTTGACTACTAAGAATGTCATTCAATATTTTTGAATCGTTCTCAAATATTGATTGTTTGTTTTCTTTCTCAAGTTCCATCTTTAGTTGAACAATTTTAGTCTCTAGATTTTTACAATCTTGTTATTTTTCATTGAGTTGTTTATTTAAGACTTCCTCATTTATCTTTTGTTCTTGAAGTTGAGTCTTCAAGTCAATGATGATTTTCTCTAATTCTTTTATGGTTTTTGAAAATTAATTTTCTCTTAATTGTTGTGCTTCTTCAAATTATAGTAGTTGTCCCCTTAGTAACTTGTTCTTATTTTTATAATTTCTAAGTTCATCTAGAGAACATATTAGTTCTTCTTCTAGGTATAATTATCCTTCAACCTCAGAGTTTTCCTCAATCTCAAAAGTATTTTTAGAAATATTATCTTCTGTTTCCATACCCATAAATAGATGTTCCGACTCTTCATCTTCACTCATGTCTGATGAAATATTGTCTTCTTTGGAGTAGAAGTTTTTCTTTTTTGTAGAGAATTTATTTTTGTATTGGGTTTTATCCTTTTTATTGTCTTTCTGATTCTAATCTTCTTCATCATCATTATCCTCTTGTTTGGGATAAGGACATTTGTTAGCAAAGTGTCTAATTTTTCCATAGTTGAAGCATTTGAAAGGTAACTTACCTTTGTATTTTCCATACCCTTTCTTGAGTTTCCTTATAAAGTTGGCCTCTTCTTCATATGATATGTCAGATTCATTTTCATTTGGAACATGCTCATGGTTCTTTGTTTCTTTTGATGCTTTGAATGTTGTTTCCCTTTTTAATGAATTTTTTTGCTTGGTTCTCATTTCATAGGATATAAAAATCCCATGAAGTTCATCCATTGTAAGGTTGTCAAGGTATTCTTGATATTACATGGTAGATACCTTGGCATCATTTCTCATTGGTAATGATATCAACATCTACTAGACATTAATCTTGTCTTTTATCTCTTCTCCTAATGCTTTGTTTGAGTTGACTACTTCATCCACTCTTTGAAAATATTCTACTATGTTTTCTTCTTATTTCATCTTCAAACTCTCAAAATTCCCTCTGTATGTTTGGATTTTTGCTTGCTTAACTTTTCCATATTCTTCATAGATGACTTTAAGTTTGTCCCAGTTTTTTTTAGCTGATTTATAATGCATCAATTTTACAAATATGGGGTTTTATAATACACCCAAAATTGCATTAATAACCCTTGAATTATCATTTCATAGTTTATTTGCAACAACATCTCAAGGTGTAGTAGTTGGTGTAGTGTAACCATTTACCATATATAGACAAACATCAAATCCAAGAGCCATCAATTAACTTTTCATTCTTATAATCCAAAATGCATAATCATTTACTTTGAACGATGGTGTTGTATTGGAGGACATTCCTTCTCGTTGATCCATTATATTTCTTAGAATCTACCTTAAAATGGTTAGACTATGGTGAAGGAACATTTTCTAATACTAGTTGTTGAAATATTGGACCATACTGAGAGGGGGGTGAATCAATATTGCTTCTTTTTGAATATTTTGAATAATTATTTATTAAACTTATTAATCACAACAATTGATCAACAATAATGTACTGAAAACAAAAATTAAACATAACAATAACAAAAGTACAAGTTACAATGCGTAGGAGACACTAATCTCTCTTTTTTTGAGCACCAACTCAAGGAGACACCAATCTCATATTTAGAGCACCAACTCTAGGAAGAACCAACTCCCCATTTTCAAGAACCAACTTGAAGAAGCACCAACTCCCTTGTTTTTCAAGCACCAACTTGAGGAAGCACCAACTCCCTTGTTTTCAAGCACCAACTTGAGGAAGCACCAACTCCCTTGTTTTCAAGTAACAACTTGAGGAAGCACCATCTCCCTTGTTTTTAATCACCAACTTGAGGAAGCACCAACTCCCTTATTTCAGGATTCAACATGTAGCAGACTCCAATCCTTCTTTCCACCCTCACTTCATGTGAATGTTTCACATTATTCCTTGGAATTTGTTTGTGTTTGATCTTATGAATTAGACCACAGAGACACACTCCTTCCATTACACATTTCTATTTATATAATATTCCAACATGTATGAATTTGAAACATTGTATCTCTTTGTATGAACCAATGCACCTCTTCATTTAATTTAATAATAAATATAACATTTTTTCATTAAATTTTTATATTTAATTCAAAAGACTTCATATCCCTTGTAAGTTGTTTCATCATTAATGGAATATATGGGTGCTAAATATTATTTACTTTTGTTGTAACAGTTCTTTGAAAAAACCTTGATCCTGAGGTGTTAATTATCTTAATCGTATTTTTAGTTCTTATGATTCGATCTCAGTTATGGATTGACTCTTCCTATTTTAGACTCACACTTCCATATTGATCCAATGATATTTGATCAATCTTTGTTGTCCACTATCGATCCAATAATTGTTCATCTACAATTACTCGATGCATATTGTATTTGTTGGATCATTGAAGATCAATATGTATGATCTATAAATAGGAGGCTTATAGCCTATCCATCACCAACGTAGAATTCTATGTTAATTATAATTCTGGTTGGTTATATGATGGGATATTTTCAACCACTCAAGCCACAAGTCAAGTCAGAAAATAAAATAGAGTTGACCACCTAAAAGTCGAAATGGGAACAATGAGTTGGCCAAAATGCAAGTCGGTTCAAGGAAAAGTAAGTCGACCAAGATTTAATAAATGAAAGTTGAATTTATCAAGTCGAAGTTGAAGGAAATGTGAGTCGAAGTTATCCAAATCGAAGTCAAAGGTAATTCACATCGAAGTTATACAAGTCGAAGTCGAAGGAAATGCAAGTTGAAGTTATCCAAGTTGAAGTTGAAGGTAATTCAAGTTGAATTTATCCAGGTCATAATCGAAAGCAATGTAAGTCAAAGTTATCTGAGTCAAATTTGGAGGTAATTTAGGTCGAAGTTATCCACATCAAATTCAAAGGTAATGAAAATCAAAGTTTATCCTAGTCAGATTTAGAGGCAATGTAAGTCAAAGTTATCCAAGTCAAAATCGAAGGAAATATAAGTCGAATTTATCCGAGTCGAAGTAGGAGGTAATGTAAGTCGAATTTATTCAGATCAAAGTTGAAGGTAATGTAAGTCGAAGTTTATCCTATTTGAAGTTGGAGGCAATGTAAGTCTAGTTTATCCAAATTGAAGATCAATATGTCTAATAGAGACTCTCATACCAGATCTTTTTACACATTTTATTGAGCACCATATTTTGATATTTTCCCTTTGTATTTAGACATGATAATTTTAGTATCCACGAGTATTCATTGTTTAGACAATGC
>JASDQU010736046.1:37357-56846 GCA_032191745.1 Picea mariana
CCATCTGGGTTCATTCATTTATCATTAATAATGCTATGTGCCCTTCAGGATGCACTAGGTGCTCCAAGGGTGCCACTCGCCTCACCTGTTTCCAGTGCACGACATGCCCTTCAGGACACACTACATGCTCCAAGGGTGCCACTCGCCTCTTGACTGACTTGGTAGACATCAAAAACCCCTGAAGTCAATACTCCACCAGGTGAACTTGTGGGAGACTAAGGGCCTCTAAGGAATAAGGCCTCCACCTTATTTCACACCCCTTAGAATCATCGTGAGAGACTGTCGCAATATGCCCTCATGGCATCGTCGATCCTCTCAAACTAGGTAAATGTTAACCTACAATTCGAGCCACGTTAGGAGTGCTAGTAGGTTGTGGCAGGGTTGTTGTCCACACCTCTTCCTCAACCTCTCTAGTAGTCATGTGTGACCCCTTTACTCCACATGTGAGTCTGGTCGGTAAGATATCGTCAACCTACATCATCAATGAATCATGTAAAAATATATCCATATCATATCATCTAATCAGATGCACTAATATCACATAAAACAATCAAACCCCAATGGTACACTCCCCGACTCGATCCAGAGTCCAAGGGGTTCCATCCATTCCTTTGCATCCTCGAGGTCCAAGATCATGCACACTCAGTAAAACCGAATCAGTAACAGTTGTCTATGTCAATGCAGTAAAACAACATGTCATCAACCCATAACATCTCATAATCAAAATCAAATTTTTAATAGTATAGTAATCTGGATCATTTGCGAGCAAGTGTCCTCAAAGAATAAGTTTGCTCAGTGCACAAGAGCGGGATGTTACACAATCTAATTTCATGGGAATAAAAAAAGTAACCCATAGTTGCAATATTTTTCATGGCTAATACGACCTACTTGGCTTTTGTTTTCGCTTTTAGAATGATGTTTGATATCAGTTATTATTTTGAAGGCCTTTGGTGAAGCACAAATTATATTTTATTTAACATTCAGCCAACTGAAATTTTCAACTATTCATACATTTCACTATTTCAAACTATTCATACATTTCACTATTTCGTATTATGACACGTTGCTTTATGTTCATTAGATGTTTGATATGACTGAGATGCTCCGTATTTGCTTACTGTGTGAGAACCTCTATTATGTAATTTAGACACCCAAAGTTAGAAAATTTCGATATATTTGATATGGAACATGTACTTTTATCATTGGGTGTATGAATGTATAAATAATCATTTCTTTTTATCATTGGTGTATGGATGTATAAATAATAATTTCATTTTAAAACAAATAGATAAATTAAACCATAAAATTATAATTTTTATAATAAAATTATGTTATTTAAAAAAAATATTATAATTTTTATAATAAAATTATGTTATTTAAAAAAATTTATAATATAAATAATAATTTATTTTTATGAGTGGGTGTATGGACGTATAAATAATAATTTCTTTTTAAAACAAGTTGATAAATTAAACCATAAAAATATAATTTTTACAATAAAACTATGTTATTTCAAAAATCTTTATATTATAAATATAACTATGTTATTTCAAAAATATTAGAATAGAAATGCATTTTCGAAGACTTCTCTATTAAAATATGGACCCTAGTTTATTACAAGATATCTTTATTCAGATTAAGGAAGTAATGTGACAGAAGGTTGGGATAAAATATATTTTTTTTCTTTTTATTGTTCGTAACATTAATGCAAATTCGTCTTTGAGGAATTCCATATTAATATATGGACGATATTTTATTACAATATGTATGTATTAAGATTAAGAGAGTAATCCGATGCACGGTTTGGATAGAATAAATTTCTTTTGTCCTTTGTATTTTTAGTAACATTAATGAAGCAATGTGATGAATGCTCTCAAATTGTGTTTGAGTGACATTTTGATCAGTTACATGATATGGAATGATTGTTGACTTCTAACCTATGTAATGGAATGATTGTTGACTTTTAATATATGCAATGGTATATGATCATAATATTGGAATGATTGGAATGATTTTTGACTTTTAATATATGCAATGGTATCATAATATTGGGTTTTATTTATGTTATAAGTTAAATGAAGGTATGGTAGATTTAGATTATTTTTAAGATGACGAAGGTTTCCTATTATATATATGTGTGTGTGTTGGGAATATTAATATTTTTACTTAGATAAAAAAAATTACATTGTTATATACCTCAAGGAATTAAAAATCAATGGTTTTGAGAGATGCAACAACTTCACATATCTATCTTAAATTTTAGTGACCTATATAAAAAAAAAAAAAAAATGATAGCCACTATCATAAAATTTGAGCTGCATCTTAAAAAAATACAAAGTACAAAATTTCATCATTCAAAAAAAAAATATGAAATTTGTTGATTGGATTTATTTTTTATATCTATGATGTGTGTTGGTACACTACCATATCCTATAGTTTACGTTAACAAAATATGAAAGTGAAATTTGTAAGAAATCAACAAATAGCAGGGTCGCTATTGTGGTTTCATTCTCAATCCTATGATATTCTTAAAGAAAACACATCATTTATATCATGAGAATTCTAAATAGTGAAATAAGACCTAAAAATAGAACAAAAGCCTAAAAATTGGAAAGTAGAATTTTGGACCTATTATCCCCCACTTTTAGGGATAAATAGGAGATTATGTCTCAAGGCTCACATGTCCTAGACATGGAGTACCGAGAGCCAAATCGACTTGAGCATGGCCCTCGAGGGCCCATCTTTTCTTCCTTTCAACGCCTCCACTTTGCCAGCAGCATCAACATCCATCACCTCGGCTTGGTCGTGTATCAGAGATGGTTCTTGCTCCATGAGGTAATGAACCTAGGTATCATGGTATGTGTCACATTGATTCTCAAAACCTTTGAATATGTGCATCCAATTCTTTTTATTTCTAATGGGTGCTTGGATCTTATACTTTTCCACTTGACCATGTCTGGGGGGAATGACAGGATTCCCTAGTAAGCCCGTGCCTATAATTTTTGAGTTTCCACTGGGGGGATCCATGAAAAGTCATCATTTGTTCCCTTCATACTTACCACTTTCCATATTAATTCTCGCTCATCCATCCCATTACATTCGTTTGGGCATTGGGTTGGCTAATCATTTAAGGGTTGCACCTTGGCTTGTGGGAAGAAGGGGCTAAAGGCCGAGAAGGTAAGAGCAAGCTGGAAAAATATAAAATCCTAAAATAAAACCTTGAGATGCTTCGCCCAGGGATCCCCAAGAAAGAAGTAAAAGGATTCTCAGGAAGAAACAAGAAGGACCCGTAAAAAATAATAAATCAAGACCTAGTCAGAGGATAGGGGGTTTCATCACAAGCCAACCTATTAGGTCCATGAGAACCTAGTGGTATGACACTAATAGTAGTTGGTTACCATGCCAAGGTAGTGGCTCTTGGTTTCATGGCTAAGCGAAAGGGAGTCTCATCACGAGCCAACCTTCTCATTTCTGTGAAAGTTCTTGTGGGTAACATTGCCACAATTGGTCACCATGCCAGGGAAGTATCCCCTAATTATATTCTTGAAGAAAATGAAATAAAAGATAAGGAGTAAAAGGCTTGTATGGGCTTGGAAACAATTGCATCAAGGACAAGTGTAGTTCACCTTCTCCAAAGGCACCCATAGGTAATCCCTGTATTTCCCTAATATTAATGCACCCCTTGCTAGGACATCCCTTATCCACCTCACCCATTTACATGAATTAGATTTGATATCTTCTGGAAAAATCCCTTTTCCACTGGACACTAGCCCAATAGGACACCCTGTCACTTCCTCCAAACTTACATTGCAGATTTGTATAATATCTTTGAGTACTTGACTGGATAAAAGAGGTTTTATGCACATGTTTAATAATGTTGATGATTGGATGTGATTGGCATTGCTATGATCCCTATGACTTATGAGCCCATGGAGGGTGTATCTATTGATGTGTAGGATCATACCCAACAGACAGGTACCATATTGGACATGTAGACATAGGGAGATGATTAGTTCGGATCTCCATGGGGCTAAAGATCCCACCAAATAGATGTTGAGACCCCAACAGGGGGCATAGGCAGGACATAGGTGTTTTCACTAGAGAAGAGGAGGAATTTCCATAGAGGCACGCTAGCATAGCTTTACTTAGGGGGTTCTTGCCCCCTTCATTGGAACGTTGGCCTTAAAATGCCCAAGACGTCACCTAGGAGGCACATGACGTCATCAAGCTTCATGGACGTTTTTGGAGACAATCATGATAGTTTGACACATGTGGTAGGTTTGAGAAGCCCAAGGAGGGCTGATGTTTTTCTCTAGGAGGCTACATTTTCCCTAGAAAGTGCTAACATCACCCTAGAAGGGGCACGACGTCTTTGTTATTGCTTGATTAGGGTTTAAGTTATGACATTTTAATGTAAAACAATATTATTGGGTATTTTGGCCTTGTTGGGCATTTGATGACCTAAAACTTAATTAAGGTCATTGGTATGGTATATATTGAGGGTTTTCACTCTCATATTTTCATCATCTTTCACTCACTCATTAGTGAGGTCTGAAATTAGCGCTACACTTGGGTTCTTTGGCTGAAATTGTGAGGCACACTTGTTGAAGGAAGGCATTTTGGATATCTTTTGTCATTTTTAACATATTTCTTGATGGAAGGTGTTAAGACTAGGGTTTGTTATGAGGTTTCTTTGTGAAATGTAAATGAATTTCTGCAAAAATTCTTAATTAAATCACTGTATTGTTATTTTTTGCATTTATTGTTATAAATTTGTTGAATAAAACCTAGGTGACAAGCACACATTGTAGGTCTTTCTCTCATGTCCCCGTCAAGACTTTTTAGCCATTATTTAAACAGAGAAAGAGCCTAGCCTTACCTACACTCTTTCCCCATGTTCTCTTGCTAGCCATTTTATTTTTTTGAGCCAAGAGAAAGGAGACACATCAAGGCCTAGTCCTGCTACACCTTAATGAGCAACTTTTCTAGGGTTTGCTAGAGAGGTCTTGCCAGAGCAACACATTGCCTTGTAAAACCTCTTTTCCTTGTCTTATGCCATTTTTCAGAGCTAGCCATTTTTTCCATTGACTTAAGGAAGGAGGAGAGAGCACTAGGTCCTAGTTCCCCTACACCAAAGTGAGCCTCTCTCCCCTAGGGTTTTTGTCCTTGAGGCCTTGCTCTAGCAACACCTCAAGGCTTAATCCTCCAGTCCTTAGCCTTATTATTTTTTTTTATCCTTCAGCTCTTGCATCCTCCCTTTAACTCCATTAACCCTAAGAAACACATTGATCTAAGACCTATCCTGTGAGTATTATGATCAAAACAACTCTCAATACTTTGAATGAAACCCTAACTATTCTAACCCAAGCCTAGGAATAACCCTACTAACTAAGTGTTGTCATCATATTTTGCTATAAACATCATTGTGCAGCTAATGTTTCACTTTTGATCAATTGAATGGTTGATTTAAGTGCATTACTTAAATGAAGTGTTAATTGTTACATTGAAGGCCATGTTTTCTCAGCATTTATTGAAGAAGTGACATGTATTATCATTGTTATTTCATAAACATTGACTTCGTCAATATTTATAATTCAATTTCTTATATATGTATAAGATAGTCATTATTATATGAAGTACTAACCAAGTGAGAAACCTTCCATATATCGGTTTCTTGTCGCTTTGTCTCAGGAAGGTGCATCTATAATTTCTTGGTTATACTTCTCTTTATTGGTTGTTAATCGGACTATATACTCGGTGGTAAGTTATGAGGGGGGGAATTTACCTTTCTCTTACAATCCATTTTCCTTTCTCAAAACCCTAGGTCATCGCGGACGTCTCCCTTGGGCTTAACCTCCCTAAACAGAAAGAACCCTCCTATCGAGGTGACATTGGGTAGGATTGGTTCAATTACGCCAGTTTATCTCTTTACATATCTCGTTTATCCTTTCTACAAACTGTATGATAAAAATCCATATAAATTATTACTCAAGGTAATTGATTTCATCTTTTCAATAAGCTAAATAAGGAGGATAAATCACTAAGGCCTAGGGTTTCTACACCTCAGTGAGCCTTTCTCCCCTAGTGTTTCATTTTTGAGGCCTTGCTTTAGCAACACCTCAACATCCAACCCTCTTGTCTTTAGTTTTATCATTATCATTTAGCCCTTCAACATTTGAAGCTATCTTTGACTCCATATTCCCTAGTAGTGCACTGATATAAGACCTCTTGTAATGAGTACATTGATCACAAACAACTTCTAAACATTCTTGAACAACCTTTAACTACTTCTAACCCTATCCTAGACTAATCCTACTAACCCTATTCTTGTCGTTACCTTTTTATGCTATAAACTCCTCTATGAAACATTCGGTCTACCTTTAAAGAAATTACATGATTGGTTAAGGAATTTTTTCTAAAGTGTTGATATTGTTACAATGATTTCCATTCATCACTAAAGTTTCTTTAGCATTTATTGTGAAGTGATATTGTAATAATTGCTATTGTATAAACATTGATTGACTTTGACAATATTATTTCTCAATTGCTTATTATTATAAATTCATTGATTATATGAAGTACTAACCGACAAGTGAGATTGCACATGTATAGTTTCTTTGTTGCTTTGTCTCGAGCAGGTACACTTCTTGGTTACTATTTCAGGTTATATTTTATCTTTTTTGGCTATTAAGACGAACTTTCTGATCAGTGGTGACTTGTGAGGTGGAATAATATTACTCAGCCATAAGCCTTTGTCTTCTCAAAACCCCAGGTCACCTGGGATGTCTCCCTTGGGCCTTACCTTCGTAAATAGAAAGAGTTATCCCATTGAGGTGACAGTGGTCGGATAGTCTCAATTTATCCGATTTGACCTTCTTCCATATGTCTCTAGCCTTAACTACAAATTATGTGATAAGATTTTGGTGCCATTGCTGGGGAACACTGAGTCAATTCTCCTCAAGGTGACACTTTTCAGTAAGCCTTGCTTCAAGAGTCTTTATCTTACAAGCTTACCCAGTGACTCCACTTAGGGTGTTTTCCCTTATCTTTTGCTAGTTTCAAGAAAATTATCTAGTGACTCCATTGATGAAGAATCCATCTATGACTTCAGAATGGGATCCGGAAAACTACATCCCTTTAGACATGAGTAAAATCTTTGGATACCCTCAACAATTTCCCCTGAGGTACGGAAGCTGTCTCCCTAGATTCACTAGTAGTGATCGGGAAAGATATGACCATCATATGAATGATTTTTATTCTTACTTTGGAATCCATCCTGTCAGTGATGTTGCCGAAGATGTACTAGTGAAATTTTTCTCCACCACTTTTCATGGGAATGCTAGAAAATGGTATGACAATCTCCCCAATGCTAGCATGAAAACTATGGAACAATTGGAAGAAACCTTTCTCAAAAAATGGGGTATTCAGTTAGAAGGCATCTCAAGATTACAAAAAGAACTCAAAGATATAAAACAAACTGAGAATGAAACTCTCAAAGACTTTTGGGGTAGGTTTGAGCATGCACTTTTTCATATTCCTAAAAGCCATCGTCTTAAAGATGAGTACATTGTCCATCTCTACAATCATGCACTTTTGGTGCATCTAGGTTTTCCCCTCAGTAAAAGGGGCCCAAGGATGCTCCATGAAGCTCACAACATGGCCGCAAGAATTGAGGAAAACATATTCTTATCCGAGATAAGATACCTCTTTACCTCAGGTACTCTTAGCAAGGAAAATTTGGCTTCCCTTGAGAACTTTATTGTTGATTTCCAATAAGAAGGGGATCAAGCCATGGATCAACATAGGTCTGTTGAAGACACAGTTTAGGAGTTGGAACCTAAGCAAAATGGTGAAGTATCAACCTTCTCTCCTCCCTCTGATGAAGTCGTCCACTAACCATTTCATTCTACACAACAAAAGGACGATGAGGTTAGTTGCTTTCCTTTTCAGGATTCAGAGGACACCTTGTTCCATGATTCAGAAAATGAAGGAGAAATGGAAGCCTTAGACGAAGTGGATCTTCCCTATTGTACAATTAAATATGAAGGGGAAATTCATGAGGATGAAACAATAACGCATGTTGAACACACCCAATTCCTCAAAGGCCTTGCACAAGAAGAAACAATAAGTTACCCTGCTCCCCAATATTTTGATGGTCCTCTATTTCTGATGGGGGAGATGTGAAGGAGATAAATGAGTCCTTGAATGCGTCAAATCATGCATGTTATGATACAAATAGTGACATAGTTGATAACATTGATGAGATCATACATGTTGGGAGATGTAGGTAAGATGTAGTTGGTTATGATATGGATCCCATCTATGACATTGAGAGTCATTTCCAAGTGTTTCCTTTACAATTATCATAGTAGGTTACTCTTGACTAGTGGCAACAAGGAGATGAGATTTTTACCCATACTTTTCAAACACGTAAGGATGAGATAGTACCCTATTTTCCTAATAATTTTTAGTCTCACCTTGAGGGTTTTGATGAGTACTTCTCTGAGAACCTGGATTCTTTCCATGAACATGCTTATCAACCACCATTTTGCTTAGATCTTGATAGGGGTAAGGAACTTATTTGATTAAAGAAGGATCTTTGTGACAACTTTCCCCAGCCAGCTCTGATTACTTTACTTTGTTGTGCCTCTAGAGGTGTAGTTGGGGAATATGTTTTTGATGTTGAGTTTCCTATCGAGAAAACCCTAGAGTCCAAGGGTTGGTTGAATACTACAAGTTTAACTTTGTCATCTCACTGTTTCAAATTTCCCTTCAAATTTTTCCAGGCATTTACTAGATCCTTGTCAATCTCTTCCTAGGCTTCAAATTATGGGAACGTCCTAGGTAACCAACTTGGAGACCTTTTGAGCTAGTTTTCTGAGCCTTTGAATTTTCATGACCCCTTATTCAAGTGGAATAAGCACTTTCCGCGAAGAATGACTTGGCATGATTTTATCCCTCCCACCCGCCTCCATGAGTTAGACCTTATGATTTCTGATAATATGATATATTCTCTAACCCATGTTGTTTGTATGCTTAACTTATCATTGTTTTGGTTTATGATAAAGAACAAAGGCAGGTATTGTGGGACATTGGTGGATTGGTTTCACTGGTCATTTGACTACATCCAATATCCAACCAGCAGGTAAGTACAAGTAACTAGGAATTTGCATTCATTCTATATACCATTGCATTTCATACTAGAGTACCTTGTTTTCACACTTGTAAATATGATTTATTTTGTTTCATTTATATATATATATATATATATATATATTTATATGATTTGTGGGTGATATCACCACCCCAAATGATTACTGATAGTTTCTATTGAGATCAAGGAGGTTACAGGTTATGATAGAGATGTTGAAGTTCTCATGTGCTCTACAGTGAGCACATGTCCACGAGTTGGAGCCCGATGATATCCCCCACTTTTAGGGACAACTAGGATATTATGTCTCAAGGCCCAGAGGTCCTAGACATGGAGTACCAAAATCCAGATCGACTTGATCATGGACTTAGAGGGCCCATCTTTTCATCCTTTCAGCACCTCCACTTTGTCAACAACAACAACATCCATCACCTCAGCTTGGTCCTGTATCAGAGACGATTATTTCTCCATGGGGTAATGAGTCAAGGTATCAGGTATGTGTCACTCTGATTCTCAAAACCTTTGAATATGTGCATCTAGTTCTTTTTGTTTCTAACGGGTGCTTGGATCTTATACTTATCCACTTGATCATGTTTGGGGGGAATGACATGATGCGTTAATAAGCCCGTGCCTATAGGTTTTGAGTTTCCACTGCGAGGATCCATGAAAAGTCATCGTCTGTTCCTGTCATACTTACCACTTTCCATCTTACTTCCCGCTCATCCATCCCATTACATTGGTCCATGAATTGAGTTGGCCAATCACTTAAGAGTTTCACCTTGCCTTGTGTAATTATCATATTTAAACACTCCCCCTTAATTACGACTACTAACAATTCTAACACTAACCATGAATGTCTGCTGGTCTATGTCTCATCTAGGCTTACAACCTTTTGTGATCAATTCCAATTACATCATCCACATGTTTTTTTACAGAGTGGGATTCACATTCTTCATAGCATCAATTTCTTCAACAATATTCTTTTACTTCAGCAGGATCTTCCAAAATATTTTACTTCTTTTGTTACAATATAAACTTCTTTAATAACTAGAACACTCATGTTGATTGATGTTTCTCCCCCTTTCATTACTTTCCATCTCGAAATATTAAATATTCTTGCTACTGCAACTTGAGAAAAGTGCTCTCATACAATCCTTGAGATATAATTGTATTGCATCATTCTTGTTGTTTCATCTACACCAATTTGAAAGATAGAGGGAGACTTAGCTACAACTAAAAAAAATAATCAATAGGATCTATAGCTCAAAACATCAATACAATGATGGGAGAAGACAAATTCCAATGGCTACACCCTTAATCAACTCATGGGTTTTCTATGGGCTACCCTCAACCAATTCACCATATCTAGGGTTTTTCGTTGGCTTACCCTTAACCATTACAATGCTCAAGTGGTTTCAGATGACCACTAACCATCACACCAAATGGTTTCTATATTACCACTAACTCTACATACAAGTGGTTTCTATTGACCACGAACCTCAACTCAAGTGCCATGTTAACTCCCTTGGGATTTCTTCACCTTGAGCTTCATCTTCAAACTTTCTTCTTATTTCTCCTTTTTACCCGCATAAAACTTATTAGTCCTGAGACATTTTTCTTCTCCAAATAATTGATCATTGATGTCCATATAAAAATAAATCCATCTACCAAGATACATGGGTGCCAACTGATGTACTCTCTAGTTCTCTAGGAATCCT
This sequence comes from Picea mariana, assembly GCA_032191745.1. Taxonomy (NCBI): domain Eukaryota; kingdom Viridiplantae; phylum Streptophyta; class Pinopsida; order Pinales; family Pinaceae; genus Picea; species Picea mariana. Next base: position 48,227 of record JASDQU010736046.1, read on the forward strand.
TTTCACATACATGGTTCATAAATGCATTAGACTCTCTCTATGACTTGGTCCCAACCAACTCACACTCTGAGATTTCCATCTCTTATTCCCCACTTAATCTAAGATACAACTTATCTGACTCACCATCAAGCTTATATATGAGTACATGTGTCACCCTTGTACCTACCTAGTGGTTAATTCTATAACTTGATGCCACGTCCAGTCTTATTCTATATGATCAAACTAATCCATGTAAGCATGACTCAACAGAGCCTACTAAACACCTCCAGAGTACATCTTTTCTATGGAAAAGCTTACAAATTTGGACCAAAAAACTCTGGGGTGTTGGGTACAACCGATCATGCACCCCTACAACACTTTACCACATTTTATCATAGATACAAAAAACATTGTTTACTAAATTCTCAATCGACCTATTACAAATAGACAATATGCAGGCTTTCTCACTAACCTCACTTTTTTCTCAGGATCCTGGGCCCTGCCATGAGGGAGTTAGCCTGGTCCTACGCTCTGATACCACTTTAGAGGAGGAGGAGAGTTACATACAACTAGGGATGTATGAACTGAAGAAAAGAAAACACAACCAAACACAAGAGTTGCAACTCTAAACTTATGAATGATTCATTACATCTAAAGAGATAGTTAAATACATATAATTTATTAATAATATGATTCATTACATCTAAATAGATAAAATAGATAGTTAAATACATATAATTTGCTAATAATATGACTCTTCCCTTCTAGATGTTTCTTAAACTAACTAGAATTAACTGAGACTCTTTTAGCACTTTCTAAATTTGGAAATTTCCAAAAATAGTTAATGGGAATAATTAACATATTCCAACAATGGAGTCTCTAATTTGTTGTTAGAAATATGTAGCAAGGGTGAATAAATTCCTAGACCTAGAGGTTGTGTTCTACGTACATACAAATATAACATAAGTGTATACAAAGTATACTTTAAAAATAGTTCAACATCATATAAACCCTAGTTTACGATATGAAAGAAAGAAGATAAACGAAAATATAGTTGCAAAATGAACTAAAAAAATTTAAGAGAATGTAGATAAACCCAACTACAAAATGGAAGCTAAATCAGAATGTTGCCTCTACAGAGGATCCCCAAAGAAACTGACTTCCAAGACCTCATGTTTTAGAGGTTCCTCAGGCCACCCCTTTCATTAAGTCGGAAGTTAGGAAGAGTGATTTTGGGCACCACACCCCTTCCCACCCATTCCCTTGCATTGGTATGATAAAACCAATGAAAAGGTACGAGGGGGCTATGCCCATCATTGCCCTCCCCCCTCCGCATGCCTCCAGAATTTAGTTTTATTTTTAATTTTATTTTTAATGCTCTCTATTTTTAAACTTGTTTTTAAGTGTTTTTTGGGTTTTTTTATTTTAAAGTTTTGTTATTTATATTTTAATTTTTGTTTAATATTTCTTTTTTAATAATTTAAATACTTTTTTTTCATGTTCATTTTTTTTTTAATCTTATTTTTAAAGCGTTAAAAAATGTGATTATATTTATATATAATGGTGTTTTTAATTAGAAAAATGTGTTTTTGTAGATTTAAAAAAATAAACCATGTATGTCGAGTTTCCCTTTTCAATTGATTTTTTTAATGTAAATTTAAAAGATAAAATAAAATTGGTTAGTAAATAAAATACCTCTTTTTTATTTACAAGCAAATTTGAAGTTATGTGTTCGTGACAATACCAATGACTAGGTCCACTATTTCAATTAGGTCATAATTTTAACTCTAAAAATAAAACAAATTCTAATCGTAACATCTCTTTTTAATTTTAGGGTCAATTTTCTTCAATGATTTTGGTTGTCAAGGAAATGATTTCAAACAAGTCACAATTTTAACCACCTTGCAAAAAAGGGGTGGTACCCATAGCACCATTTTCTTAAATGAGGGTTAATCTTGTTGTTTTTTATAGAAAAAGATGGGGGTTTTGCACCAAAGTTCTCATTTTGAGGTCAAAGTTCTCGTTAAATCAATAACTATGTTAGTATAAATTAGTATGATTTTGTAATCAGGAAGTTAGAATATGTTCCCAAAATAGAGTGATCTAATGGCTCACATGGCCCTTGATCTTAGTGACTACATTGATCCATGGCTTGACACCCGATTGGTCTGTGATCTATTGTTAAAGATCATGGAGGGTCATTTGTCGATTATTGATTGTCACAAATTCTCTGGAATATATTTATTTTCCATCGATAAATTTCCTGAACTGGCCATGTTGACTAGGGCTGTCGATATTTCCCCACGGGAGTTTTACAATGTAAAAACATTGATGTGTTGGTCATTGATCTGGTTATATGAGTGGTTCCTGAAGGAGTTCATACTTTGTTGGAATACTTGTGTTTTTAAACACTGAAAATGCTAATTGCATTATATAAAAGAGGGTTATTATAAAAGAGTCAAGAACTTGTTTCCCGATATACTATTGTAACTCTTCTTGCATAAATAAAGGACATAATGACTATTTTGGTCCATGAATGGTATTAAACTATGATATGATAATCTCCTTTTCTTTTGGTTGATATTCAACAATTATATGAATGATAATGCATATGAATTTCTTCTATGTGTATTTTTTAATATGACTATTCACTTTATGGTTACTATTGGATGCAATGATAATGTATAAGTTTTACAAATAACTCGTTATTCTCCATCTCTATTTTATTATTTTCTTCACATATCACTGACACGGTGAATTATTTCTATCGTTAAATAATATATTTAATGTTGTCTCATATTTTTATATTAGCTCCTAATCATGATATTTCAGATTAATAGATTGATTAAGTAACATAGGTTTTGTTAGCAATGATTATATTTAGATTTATAATAGTTGATAGAATCAAATTTGATTTCCTTCTCTATTATTAAAACTTTTAGGGAAAGCTAGGCCCATATAACAATCAAATCTTGCTACTCCAAAAAAGAGTAAGACTAATTGGAACTCAACATCGGGCATTATCCCTTATTGATTGAAACAAGTCATTTTGGATTGTCAACATAATTGGTCTTAGAAGGAGGGTGATAAAAATCAATGGACAATAAAAAAAAATTCTCTATCCTAGTCATATCCATTCTAATCTGAAAAAAAACCCCACTCAATACAATGAACCTTGTACTTCCCATGTTGAACATACCCTAAAACCATACCCAATTCTAGTTCATATTACTACTTAATTATTGAGTCATCAAAGTACATACCAACTCAATCCCATAACATCAAGTTATCCCAAATTAGATGGTGATGAAATTATCCAATTTATCCAACATTACTATATCCTAACTCGATATTGGAGCAAAGAAATGTGACATGAACATGTTGAGTATCCTGACATAGAAAAATAAATATCGATATACTAAATGACATGAGTGTTCCAACTGACATTGATAGCCCAACTGTCGAAACACCTAAGTATTTCATTTCAAACATATTCAATGGAGAAAATCTTCATTTTAAGGATGGTCTTGAAGCGTACTTACCTATGAGTGCTGGTGGACAACCACTTTAGTCTAATTATCCTCCAAAAACTCCTAGATATCTTTATGAGGAAGGTTTTTCATGATAAGTACACTAAACAAACACGTCAAAAAGCACTCCTAGAGCGAATATGCCCAAACGTAATGCTAATATACCTTGTCTCGGCCAAGATGCAGTTGTTTTTCTTGTAGCTGAAGATCCTTTACTAAAGAATCATGGAAACTCCTTCTGAAATGTTACCCTGATAAGACATATTATATTAATGATCATATTAATGAATTCGTGACTGTAGTTAGGTTAATGATTTTTTAACATTGAAATGTGGTGTGTAGATTTTTTCCTTAAAATTTTGAAGTAAATGATTCAACTAGGTGCTTTTATTTAAGACAAGGATCAATCACAAGTTGGAATCATTTTGAAATTGCTTTGCTAAACGAATTTGGAGATGAAAAAATCCCAACAGTTTTGGTTTTGGAGTTATTTATAATTAAAATGGATCCCAAAGAAAAAGTGAAGGATTTTAATCAAACGTTTCTATCATTGATAAATAAAATTCCAAATAATTGTAAACCTGCTGATGATATATATATTCAATTTTACACTTCCTCTTTTTGACTCACCATTTCTATATTTGTTAATAAATTTGACATAAATACTCTTGAAGCAACTTTTAAACAAACCCTAAAACTTTAAAACGATATCCTCAGTTTAAGGTGCAACCCAAGGTTAGAAAATGTAAAATATAAATATTCTAACAAAAATAAATCTCCTCAAGTGAAATATCCATATGAGAAAAAAGATAAATATTTCATGGATATGGAATGTTTGAAAAGATTTAAAATAAACTTTCAAATGAATTTGTGGATCCAAATAAAAATTATGGAGAGGGCTCATCAACTAGAATTTACTTCAAACCTCCTTTTGAAAATACTTTTTCTTCAACATACAAATATTTCTTCCCCAACCAAGGGAATTCATGTGGAATATTTTCACAATATATTCAAAGTTCTAGCTTTTGGAGAGGAACCCTTCTTAGGTGAGAAATATGAAGAGGAGGAGGAGGGAGAAGAAAAATAATACCACTCTAGTTATGGAAAGGAAATATTTGAACATACACTTAATTCATTATTGAATGTTTCTCATGCTTTTTTAGGAGAAAATGAAGATGACTACGTTGAGGAGATTCATTTATCTCAAAATTCCTACAATAATAAGATTAAAAGAAAAAATACAAAATCAAATTATCCTTATATTTTTTATCACACATAGAAAGCTTCAACTTCTCATAACTCCACTTCCACTATCACAAATCCTTCAACTCCCTTTTTTTAACTAATCTAGAATATGACTTTGTGGAAGATATGAAGAAAACAAAAGCTAATATTTACGTGTTTCAATTGTAAAGGTGCCATAATTACAAGAAGAATTCATTAAGTCCCTTGAAGGACCATTTTCATGTAAGGGAAAATATACCATTATTGAGGGAAACAATGAAAATGGAAAATATCTTCATAGTACAGCTAATGAGAACAAATTTTCTTCGAAACAATATGTTGTTAATGATTCTTTGATTGGTAAGAGATCAAAATCTAGCACTCCTCTTTTCATCCTAGCACTTGAAATTTTTAAGAGAAATGTGCACTATTGTATGGTTTATTTAGGTAGTTCATCCAATGTAATTCCCTATGTAGTGTGCCAAAATTTGAATCTTGAACATGAAAAGTGTGACATTTAAATTACGTAATTGGATAAATCGAATGCCAAAGTCATATGAGAGATTAATAATTTATTGATAAGGTTGGATTTTAATCCTAAATCTCACCAAGAAATTGATATCATTGTGGTGGATATTCCTCAAGCATATGGCCTACATTTGCATAGAGACTTGTATGAGAAACTAAATGGACATTTTTCTACTAACGAGTCACATAATTAGTTTCCTTAATGTGGATAATAGAACAAGATTAAGGTGAATCATGAAGGATACATAAAAAACATTGTCATAGATCTCAATGATCACAATGAGCATGTATCATTCAAAAATTCCATCCTAGAGAATTATTGCTCACATACCTTATTTGGGTATTTTATTGTTGATATATCTCAATTTTATAGAGAAAACAAGAAATATAAATTCTTCATTGAACACATATTGTTGATCCCAACTGCAACATAATTGATAGTAAAAATACTAACTTCAACTTAGACACTAACATTTGGACTCTATGTTTTTATGGATCCAAATCTAGTGAGGGTCGAGATGTTGGTTGTATCCTCAAGGATATTAAAGGTAATAAAACATTGATAGTATGTATATTTTAGTTTAAGTGTACCAAAAATACTGTTCAATATGAAGCCCTAGTTGAGGGGTTAAGAAAAAAAATGGACATGATGGTGAAATTGTAAAATAGGTACATCATGCAATTCACTATGATTCTAGTCATCTCAAACATTAAAAACACAAGGCATGGGATTTGGTAAAAAAAATTGATTCTTTTAAAATTAGTCATATTCCTCGTAGTTTGAATTCTAATGTTGATATTTTAGAAAATCTAGCTTCTAGATTGATGCCATCAGAAGGATTCATGTCTAATATATTTTCTATGGAATTTTTGTACATGCCCTCGATACCAGATAATATAACTAGCTGGAGGGTTTTTGATAATGATAAACATATCATTAATTTTATCACAATGAAAGAGACATTTAATTATTGTTCCATTAATGAATTATAACATGATGAAGCCTTCAATATTGAAAAAAATGTTTTTGCAGAGAAAACAACTACGGGTAAATAAATCTCAAAGGATTCTATATTGAAGTATGTGATAACGTTGAAGAAGTTATATGACCTTAAATACAGTTTCAAGAAGGTAATAAATTGAAAAATTAATAGTTCTTCAATGTAGTATGAGGTCATAAATCTAGGAACAAACACAAACCCAAAAATGGTTAATCTTGAAACCAATAGTTCTCCATCAGAAAAATATCCTTCATCAAACTATTTAGAGAGTATAAGGACATATTTGCATGGACTTATGATAATATTAAAACCTTTGACACCAATATAGTTTAACATGTAATCCCATTATAACCTTGTGGTAAACCCTTTCAACATAAATTAATAAAGATGTATGATAGTCTAGAACCCCTAGTGAAAGGGGATTTAAATAAATTATGTTTCTCTAAGATAAATTTCCCTCTATGACATAATCATTGGGTAGAAAATGTGGTCACTATAAGGAAAATTAATGGTGATATCATATTGTGTGTGGATTTCAGAAACCTGAACATAGCATCACAAAAGGAGAATTATCGTGTTCCTCCTATGGAATAAATTTACAATGTGTTTCGGGGTATGAAATAGTCTCTTTACTAGAAAAATTCTCAAGACTCAACCAAGTCTTGGTTTCTCATAATGGCAAACTGATAAAAAACTTTAGAACCATATGGGGAACCTATGCTTATCAAAATATTCCATTTGGATCGATGAAATATGGGGCTAATTTTCAAAGTGCAATGGTCATCCCATTTTAGGGATTAATTGGCAAGTTTGTTTTGGTATATTTGGATGATGTGACTATTTTCTCAAAAAACAAAAGGGATCATGTGAATCAACTTAGACATAGTTTTGATCGATGTTTGAGATATGGTATTTCTCTCAATGTCAGGAAGTGTACTTTTTGAGTAGATGAAGGAATACTTTTAGGGTTTATTGTATCAAAATATGGAATAATGATTGAACTTGAGATAATATAAAAAAGTTCAAAAATTCCTTTTCCACATAATAATAAACCAACACAATCTTTTCTCGACAAAAGAAAAATTGCATAGATTTTTTATGAGCTTCTCTAAAACTATCAAACTTCTAAAAGATATGATAAAAAAAACTGCATAATTCAAGCATTTTCTGAAAGAAAATGAATATTTTGTCCAGATTATCGAAAAATAGTAACATATTCATACTTAATGAGCCCTACTTTTGATTAGGATTTTATATTGTACACTTTTTCTTCTAAACTTCATTAGCAGTTGTCTTGACTTCGAAAAACCATGAAGAGGATCAAGTTCCAATTACATTTATGAGTTTAGGATTACAAGGGGAAGAATTGAAGTATCCTAAAGAACATAAGAAACACTTTCTTATTTTCAAAGCTATTAAAAATTTATTACCTTATCTTTTCAAATATCATACTAAAATTATAGTTCCTTACGCTACAGTTAGGAATTTGTTGGTAGATAAAGGTTTGGGTGAAAAAAGAGCTCATTGAATGACTTCCCTATAAGAATATTGTATGGAAATCAATCTTGAAAATATTTTGAAAGTAAGGGTTGTGAAAAATTGTAGTTGAGGCTAAGGATGTGCACGAGGATGAAGAAGGATGGTATAATGAGGATTTTTTAACTAAAAAATGAAATTTATTACATTCTTGTTCCTATTGACTGTAGGTATTATCAGTTAAGTATTATCTTACCAATGGTAGTTCTCCTCAGTATTTGGAAAATTAGAAAATATATTTCTAATTGAATTCTTCTCGATATCAATTGATAAATGGAATTCCTTTAAGATGCGACTATGATTATGTCTTGTTAATATGTTTGGATAAATCAAATGTACATAACTTTTTGTCGGAATTCCAGGATGGTACTACTAGAGGTCATTTTCAAGGGGAGACTACTACACATAAATTACACTAAGAAAGGTACTACTAGCCGACATTATTCAAATGTAATCATACTTATGCAAGGAAATGTGAAGTATACCAAAATTCAACTAGAAGAGAAAAGAAACCTGTATTTCCTCTTCAACATGTTGTAGTTAACAATCCCTTTTAGGAGTGGAGTTTAGAAATTATTGGAGAAATCAATCCTAACTCTTCCTAACTCCACAAATACATCTTAAAAAGTAGACTATTTTAATAGATGGATAGAAGTTGCTCCCTTTAAAATAACAAATGAAAATAAAGTGATATCATTTATTGAGTCTCATATTATCACTAGGTTTGGCGTTCTTCAATATTTGGAATTTGATAATTCCAAATATTTTTCATTCTTAAAATTAATAGATTTTTCTTTAGAGAAGGGCCTTACATAATAAACA
>JASDQU010736046.1:57248-81487 GCA_032191745.1 Picea mariana
GGGGAAATAAATAAAAAAAAAATGAGCGGACATACCCTTGAATTTTGAAAAAAAAAGAAAAATAAAAATGAAATATATAAACGAATTAAACTAAAAAGAAATGGAGGAAAGTCAAAAGGGAAAAGGGGAGAAAACCTAAGTAAAAAGGGGAATTAGGGTTTGAGGGGAGGAAGGGATGGGAGAGGAGAAAAGAAAGGGATTTTGGCTGAGATTGGATGGCTATACCGAGATAAAGAGAGACTGACTGATTTTCTGGTAGGAGTTGGAAAGCCTAAGAACATTTGAGTGGTAGCTCAGCCTTGGAGGCGAGCTGAGGAGCTAGTGACTCTCTGGTTGTGTGTGGCCCCTTTGCGGCTCGAGGGGCTGAGGGAGAAGAAGAGTACCCCTAGCGTTTGGCTGAGAGGTACCGGTGAGTTCGTTGTTGTCGGCAAGCAGGAGCAGGAGCGACAGGAGCAAGGAATCGTCGCGGCAAGCAAATAAGGCAAAGGTATGTTCCTAAACTGAGTAGGGTAGAATGCATGGTGAGTATTTGCTGAGATTGTGATTGTATAGATGTTAATGTCCTTAAACTCAGAAAAAACTTGTCGTTTTTATAATCAGTTCAGTTAGGCTTACTGGTAAATATGTATGGGGTTCAGGTTATTTCGTTTCTGTTTTATCTGGTTCAGTTTATGGAAAAATATTTGATGAGACGTGTGGTTACTGGTTGGGTATGGACGCTTCTTGTATGAATGGGAGAGTTCATAGTTGAGGTTGTATTATATTCGGTGGGCGTCTCTAATGTTATTGTGGGCATATGCGTGTTAACAGGGCGTGCTGGTATTCACCTGAGAAAATGCAGACATTACTCGATCCCATATTTTCTTGAAATGTATTATTAGATGGTTAATAGTTAGGGCTTGGGATGTAAGCCGACCACTGATGGTTTTCCGCCGTCGAGGGTTGACCAGGTAGAAGAACTCCAACTAGATCCCTTTTTTTATTCAGATACAATCGGTGTTGAGACCTGTGGCTTCCACGTCTCTATTTTATAGTGAACATTTGATAGTCCGATTGTCTCTTGGCTTCCTGCTCTCACTCTCAGCATTGTTATACACTCAAGAGGCGTTTTAACATGATCCCTTCCCAAAATCAGCCCTTTCGTGGAGTTGTTAATAAAAATACTACCCTCTGGTTTACCTTATAATGAAAAATTTCGACTGAATGATCTGGGACTACGTCATAAACTCTGTGAAGGCGTAAGGTTGGTGACCTGGTCTTCGTTTTCTGGAACGTAGAAGTACTTCCTATACGATGGACTGTGCCTTTTTCCTGGAGTAGTGAAGAACTGGGGGGGGGTTGTCGTAAGCATTTTTTTTATTGTTCAATACCTTAAATCATTATCAGTATGCTATACAATAAAATATTAATGTAAACCATTGCCCAGCCTTGTGCTAAGAGGCAAAATTATTCTCAAGAAATTCATTATTCATATTCCTTAAGAAGGTTTATTTGTTTTTTTTTACTGGCTCGAGAGGTGTTTTTTTTAACTCGTCTTAGGCCTGGTACTACGGCCACTGAGTGAGAGGTTCATTGAGTTAGTTACTTAGTTAGTCGTAAAAAAATTCTGGTGTGCGTTCGACCGACTGGGCAAACTTGGGTTGGTATTCACATGCCCCTTGGAACCTCTGGACGACACCACGAACAACCATTCTTACTCGCCCTCTGCGTGAGCAGGCTGTTCTCCTCTGCGCGTGAGTAATGGGCCCGAATTTATTGCCACAGCTATCAAGTGCCGGGTCACTAAAGGCTGGTGGTCTGTTCGATGCGCCTACAACGAGGATAACCATATTGATCGTTTAGTTTCTCAATAAGAACCCTATATGGCTAGCCCAACACACGGGACAGTCCGGAAAAACCCTAGATCTCAGTGATTTTTTTATTTAAAATTAAACCGAAAGGCATTGTCAAAATCAATGCATAACTCTTTGGGAACGTTGAACAGATAGCGTGGAGGTTAGTGATTTACTGTTGATGGATTCTAATATAGGTCTTTTAAATGTATCTTCTGTATAGGGTCTTATTCCATCCTAAATCCAAAAATTATTACCCTACCTAGCGTATTTAGCTACCTAAGTTCTTAGTGATCATTAACCTAGAGACCTACCTTATTTAAATGAAGCAATATATATATATATATATATATATATTCTGTAATTTTCCACAACCAACATTTACTTCCTTCAGTTACGCTGAGAAGAATGTGAACTACAATCAAAAGATACCTAAATTTTCGATGTGATGCACACTGGTCTTTATCATGGTTTTTAACGCATTATGTTCGACGTCCTTATTGTTATTTTTATTTTTATTTGCAACGTTATCCTAAGGTGGGCCTATTACTTCATATTGGTTGAACATGTAGTGGCAATGTTCTTGCCGTATGGTAACTACTAGGTTAGCATTCAAATGTAAGATTAGGGTTAGGCCCTTCGCAATATTATTGTATTGTAAAAATAAAGATAGGTTTGACTTTTATAACGTTTATTTAATCGTTTTCATTTGCAATAGGGAAGGTACGGTCCTTGAAACCAGAACAACAATTTATTATCATTTAGTTAATGTAACCACCTTTGTTAATGGAATAATTGAAATGAAAAGGGAATGGTCCGATTAGGTTAAGAAATCTAAAGGTAGTGACATTCGTCTCATTGTTAATCAATTTGTTATGTGAGTGGTATTTAAAACAGGGTAACATTAAGTAGTGCTATTTTCATGGCCCTTTTTGACTATAAGGATTATTGTTATGTGATATGATGTGAAATCGAATATTTAATATTGTTAAAATGCAATGATTATATGCGTAAAAGGCAACATTAATAGGGTTACATTGAATGCCAAGGAGGAAGCTTAACTGCAATATTAATAGCTTAAATACAGAGGTAATTCTTGTTTAAATAGCAATAATAATATTGTTGTTAAGTTGCAATGTGATGATAATGGTTGAATCGCCACGTTATTATTGTTAAATGGAATATTAGGATGATGTTAAAATTGCAAGACTATTCCCCGTCTAAATGAAGTGTTAATGTTAATGAATGGTGATGCGAGGCTATTATTGTTAGGATATTAGAAAGTATGGAATTATTGGTTTAAGGTGCATCATTGGTACTTGGTTCCATTGCAGGGATAATGTTGTTAATTTACAGTGCTAAGGATAAATGCTTCATTGCAATGTTAATGTTTGCTTAGTTGCCATGGTAACGCTAGTTAAATTGCAAGATTAATAATTGTTTTAATTAGCATGTTAATAATGAGGCCAATCGCAATGTTAATAATTGTATACTTGGAATGTTCATGATGGAGTTTAAATTGCAAGGATAATCTTCGTTTAAACTGAAGTGTTGATGACAATGTCTAATTTGAAATGCTATTGTTGTTAGGTTACTAGAATTGTTTGGTAATAAACGGGTAGGAAGGGTAAGTTAATGAGGATAATGTAATGTCGGGGGTCTACCATTAGGGTATGGATGTCATTGCTCACTCATGGCAATTATTAGAAAGATGCAATGCGTCGTGCTTATTGTTGTCCCTGGTCCTGTAAGTACTTGGTGGTTTGTATTGTGTAGTCTGTCGTGTCGGGCGGGATATAGACTCCTCTTGCAGCTTAGTATGTATGTCTATGTGTAATCCGGTGGAATGAATCCAGTGCCGTATCAAGAGTCTCGGGCTGTTTAAAGGCACAGTTCTACTCTTGCGATACATTCTGAGCCGTATCAGTAGTCTCGGGATGTTTAAAGGCACAGTTCCACTACTGTGACTCCACTGACGGATTCTTTCATTCTATGACAGTACTGTGCCTAACCCCTGGTGTCTGTCTCTGCCTACAGCCATTAGTTGCTCACCTCCTGTTCAGAGGTGGTTGCTTCTTGTTGTCACTATGATATGTCGGGTCATCATGATTGTGTTCGTCTTACTTGCGTCCTGTTGGTTCGAGTGTTGACGTAGAGTCGAGGGGGTTGTTTCTTCTGCACACGCGCACACACTTTAACAAAAAAAAAAATCACCGGTTGACTGAGTAGATGTCCTTAGCTAGGAGGGTTGTTACACTGCATCACCAGTAATCATGTCAGAAATGTCAACATCAAATCATCAATCAAATGAAAAATCATAATAAACATATCAACCCAAAATCACACTCCCTAACTCACTCCGGAGTCCAAGGGGGTTCTACCGATGCCTCTGCATCCTCAAGTTCAAAAACCCTGCACACTCAATAAAACTGAGTCAATAGCATCTGTCTACATCAAATAATAACACATCATGTCATCTGTCAATCACATTATAATCATATATAAAAGGTCTAACATCAAAAAGGGTCCAGATCACTTGTGAGCAAGTGTCCTCAAATAATAAGTGTTCTCAGTGCGCCAGAGCGAGATGTTACAATAAGTGACGTTTATTATCATCTCTATTTCATAAACATTGAATTCGTCAATATTTATTATTCAATTGCTTATATATGTATCAGATAGTCATTATTATATGAAGTACTAGCCAAGTGAGAAAGCTTGCATATATCAGTTTCTTCTTGCTTTGTCTCCGGAAGGTGCATCTATCTTTTATTGGTTATACTTCTCTTTATTGGCTGTTAGCCAGACTATATGCTTAGTGGTGACTTGTGAGGGGGGAAATTTACCCTTGTCTTACAATGATTTTTCATTTATCAAAACCTCAAGTCACTGGGGATGTCTCCCTTGGGCTTAACCTCCCTAAACAGAAAGAACCCTCCTATCGAGGTGACATTGGGTAGGATTGGTTCAGTTACACCATTTTTCCTCTTTACATCTATCCTTTATACTTACTACAAACTGCAGGATAACAAGCCCTATGAATTCTTGCTCAAGATAGTCAATTTTATCTTGCCAATAAGCTAAAGAAGGAGGAGAAAGAACTAAGGCCTAGGGTTTCTACACGTTAGTGAGCCTTTCTCACCTAGGGTTTAATTTTGAGGCCTTTCTTTAGAAACACCTCAACATCCAGCCCTCTTGTCTTTAGTTTTATCATTATCATTTAACCCTTGAAAATTTGCATCTATCTTTGACTCCATATGCCCTAGTAGCACATTGATCTAAGACCTCTTGTATTGAGTACCTTGATCACAAACAACTTCTAAACATTCTTGAACAAACTTTAACTACTTCTAACCCTATCCTAGACTAATCCTACGAACCCTATTGCTGCCATCACCTTTTTTATGCTATAAACACCTCTATGCAACATTTGTTTTACCTTTAAAGAAATTGCATGATTGGTTAAGGAATTTTTTCTAAAGTGTCGATATTGTTACATTGATTGCCATTCATCATTAAAGTTTCTTTATCATTTATTGTGAAGTGATATTGTAATTATTTCTATTCTATAAACATTGATTTACTTCATCAATATTATTGCTTAATTGCTTATTATCAGAAAGACATTGATTATATGAAGTACTAACCAACAAGTGAGCTTGGACATGTATAGTTTATTTGTTGCTTTGTCTCGAGAAGGTACACTTCTTGGTTACTATTCTCGATTATCTTTTATCTTTATTAGATATCAAGCCATACTTTTTGATCGATGCTTACTTGTGAGGGTGAATAATATTACTCAACCATAAGCCTTTGTCTTCTCAAAACCCTAGGTCACCGGGGACGTCTCCCCTGGGCATTACCTTGCTAAATAGAAAGAGTTATCCCATTGAGGTGAGAGTGGCGAGATAGTCTCAGTTTATCCAGTTTGACCTTCTTCCATCTATCTCTAGCCTTAACTACAAATGGTGTTATAACATGAGCCCTTGCAACAATTAACTTGGAAAAGTGCATTCACCTTGCAAATAATGCCCCCATACACTACACTAGTCAGTGCAAATGTTGCCCCCATAATGTGAGTTGGAACATCTAAGTCTCTTTATAATTGACAAATGATCTCTAATTTAGATATCAAGGATTTTAATCCATTTCCTCTTGCATAAAAACCAAGAAAGAAACAACAAATTAAATAGGCCCAAAAACTCAAAAAAATTAAAGAGGGTATGGGGTATTGAACATACACCCACAACCATGGATGAGAAATAGGCTGTAATCCTAGTGGATGAAGGAGGAGGTGAGTTACTTATAGCTACGGTTGTATGAATGCAAGCAAGGAACACACAACCAAACACAAGACAAAAGAGATGCAACTCTAAACTTATGAATGAATGATTACTTCTAAAGACATAGTTAAATACATAGAATTTATTAATAATATGAATCTTATTTTTTAGAGCCTTCTTCAACTAACTAGAACTGAATGAGACTCTTCTACTACTCTCTAAACTTGGAAATTTCCAAAAATAGTTAACATGTGTAATTATCATATTTCAACACTCCCCCTTAATTATGACTACTAACAATTCTAGCACTAACCATGAATGTCTAATGGTCTATGTCTCATCTAGGATTACAACCTTTTGTGATCAATTCCAATTACATCATCGACATATTTTTTTACAGAGTGGGATTCACATTCTTCATAGCATCAATTTCTTCAACAATATTCTTTTACTTCAACAGGATCTTCCAAAATATTTTACTTCTTTTGTTACAACATAAACTTCTTTAATAACTAGAACGCTCATGCTGATTGATGTTTCTCCCCCTTTCATTACTTTCCATCTCAAAATATTAAATATGCTTGCTACTACAACTTGAGAAAAGTGCTCTCATACAATCCTTGAGATATAATGGTATTGCATCATTCTTGTTGTTTCATCTACACCAATTTGAAAGACAGAGGGAGACTTAGCTACAACTAAAAAAAATAATCAATAGGATCTATAGCTCAAAAAATCAATATGATGATGGGAGAATACAAATTCCAATGGCTACATCCTTAATCAACTCATGGGTTTTCTATGGGCTACCCTCAACCAATTCACCATATCTAGGGTTTTTCGTTGGCTTACCCTTAACCATTACAATGCTCAAGTGGTTTCGGATGACCACTAACCATCACACCAAATGGTTTCTATATTACCACTAACTCTGCATACAAGTGGTTTCTATTGACCACGAACCTCAACTCAAGTGCCATGTGAACTCACTTGGGATTTATTCACCTTGAGTTTCATCTTCAAACTTTCTTCTTATTTCTCTTTTTTACCCACATAAAACTTATTAGTCCTGAGACATTTTTATTCTCCAAACAATTGATCATTGATGTCCATATAAAAAGAAATCCATCTACCAAGATACATGGGTGCCAATTGATGTACTCTCTAGTTCTCTAGGAATCCTTTTTACATAAATGGTTCATAAATGCATTAGACTCTCTCTATGACTTGGTCCCAACCAACTCACACTCTGAGATTTCCATCTCTTATTCCCCACTTAATCTAAGATACAACTTCTCTAACTCACCATCAAGCTTATATATGAGTACATGTGCCACCATTGTACCTACCTAGTGGTTAATTCCAGAACTTGATGCCACGTCCACTCTTATTCTATATGATCAAACTAATCCATGTAAGCGTGACTCAACAGGGCCTACAAAACACCTCCAGAGTACATCTTTTCTATGGAAAAGCTTACAACTTTGGACCAAAAAAATCTGGGGTGTTGGGTACAACCGATCATGCAACCCTACAAAACTTTACCACATTTTATCATAGATACAACAAACATTGTTTACTAAATTCTCAATTGACCTATTACAAATAGACAATATGCAGGATTTCTCACTAACCTCACTTTTTTCTCAGGATCCTGGGCCCTCCCATGAGGGCATTAGCCCGGTCCTGTGCTTTGATACCACTTTAGAGGAGGAGGAGAGTTGCAGACAACTAGGGATGTATGAACTGAAGAAAAGAAAACACAACCAAACGCAAGAGTTGCACCTATAAACTTATGAATGATTCATTACATCTAAAGAGATAGTTAAATACATATAATTTATTAATAATATGATTCATTACATCTAAAGAGATAGTTAAATACATATAATTTGCTAATAATATGACTCTTCCCTTCTAGATGTTTCTTAAACTAACTAGAATTAACTGAGACTCTTTTATGACTTTCTAAATTTGGAAATTTCCAAAAATAGTTAATGGGAATAATTAACATATTCCAACAATGGAGTCTCTAATTTGTTGTTAGAAATATGTAGCAAGGGTGAATAAATTCCTAGACCTAGAGGTTGTGTTCTACGTACATACAAATATAACATAAGTGTATACAAAGTATACTTTAAAAATAGTTCAACATCATATAAACCCTAGTTTACAATATGAAAGAAAGAAAATAAACGAAAATATAGTTGCAAAATGAACTAAACAAATTTAAGAGAATGTAGATAAACCCAACTACAAAATGGAAGCTAAATTAGAATGTTGCCTCTAAAGAGGATCCCCAAAGAAACTGACTTCCAAGACCTCATGTTTTAGAGGTTCCTCATGCCACCCCTTTCATTAAGTCGGAAGTTAGGAAGAGTGATGTTGGGCATCACACCCCTTCCCACCCATTCCCTTGCATTGGTATGATAAAACCAATGAAAAGGTACGAGGGGGCTATGCCCATCATTACCCTCCCCCCTTCGAATGCCTCCAAAATTTAGTTTTATTTTTAATTTTATTTTTAATGCTCTCTATTTTTAAACTTGTTTTTAAGTGTTTTTTGGGTTTTTTTATTTTAAAGTTTTGTTATTTGTATTTTAAATTTTTTTTAATGTTTTTTTTTTAATAATTTAAATATTTGTTTTTCATGTTCATTTTTTTTTAATCTTATTTTTAAAGCGTTAAAAAATGTGATTATATTTATATATAATGGTGTTTTTAATGATAAAAATATATTTTTTTAGATTTAAAAAAATAAACCATCTATGTCGAGTTTCCCTTTCCAATTGATTTTTTTAATGTAAATTTAAAAGATAAAATAAAATTGGTTAATAAATAAAATACCTCTTTTTTATTTACAAGCAAATTTGAAGTTATGTGTTTGTGACAATACCAATGACTAGGTCCACTATTTCAATTAGGTCATAATTTAACTCTAAAAATAAAACAAATTCTAATTGTAACATCTCTTTTTAATTTTAGGGTCAATTTTCTTCAATGATTTTGGTTGTCAAGGAAATGATTTCAAACAAGTCACAATTTTAACCACCTTGCAAGAAAGGGGTAGTACCCATAGCACCATTCTTTTAAATGAGGGTTAATATTGTTGTTTTTTATAGAAAAAGATGGGGGTTTTGCACCAAAGTTCTCATTTTGAGGTCAAAGTTCTCGTTAAATAAATAACTATGTTAGTATAAATTAGTATGATTTTGTAATCAGGAAGTTAGAATATGTTCCCAAAATAGAGTGATCTAATGGCTCACATGGCCCTTGATCTTAGCGACTACATTGATCCATGGTTTGACACCCGATTGGTCTGTGATCTATAGTTAAAGATCATGGATGGTCATTTGTCGATGATCGATTGTCACAAATTCTCTGGAATATATTTCTTTTCCATCGATAAATTTCCTGAACTGGCCATGTTGACTAGGGCTGTCGATATTTCCCCACGAAGGTTTTACAATGTAAAAACATTGATGTGTTGATCATTGATATGGTTATATGAGTGGTTACTGAAGGTGTTCATCCTTTGTTGGAATACTTGTGTTTTTAAACACTGAAAATGCTAATTGCATTATATAAAAGAGGGTTATTATAAAAGAGTCAAGAACTTGTTTCCTGATATACTATTGTAACTCGTATTGCATAAATAAAGGACATAATGACTATTTTGGTCCATGAATGGTATTAAACTATGATATGATAATCTCCTTTTCTTCTAGTTGATATTCAATTATATGAATGACAATGCATATGAATTTCTTCTATGTGTATTTTTTAATATGACTATTCACTTTATGGTTACTATTGGATGCAATGATAATGTATAAGTACAAATAACTCATTATTCTCCATCTCTATTTTATTATTTTCTTCACATATCACTGACATGACAAATTATTTCTATCGTTAAATAATATATTTAATGTTGTCTCATATTTTTATATTAGCGCCTAATCATGATATGTCGGATTAATAGATTGATTAAGTAACATAGGTTTTGTTAGAAATAATCACATTTAGATTTATAATAGTTGATAGAATCAAATTTGATTTCCTTCTCTATTATTAAAACTTTTAGTGAAATCTAGGCCCATATAACAATCAAATCTTTCTACTCCAAAAAAGAGTAAGACTAATTCGGACTCAACATTGGGCATTATCCCTTATTGATTGAAACAAGTCATTTTGGATTGTCAACATAATTGGTCCTAGAAGGAGGGTGATAAAAATCAATGGACAATAAAAAAATTCTCTATCCTAGTCATATCCATTCTAATCCGAAAAAAAACCCCACTCAATACAATGAACCTTGTACTTCCCATGTTGAGCATACCCTAGAACCATACCCAATTCTAGTCCATATTACTACTTAATTATTGAGTCATCAAAGTACATACCAACTCAATCCCATAACATCAAGTTATCCCAAATTAGATGGTGATGAAATTATCCAATTTATCCAACATTACTATATCCTAACTCGATATTGGAGCAAAGAAATGTGACATGAACATGTTGAGTATCCTGACATTGAAAAATAAATATCGATATACCAAATGACATGAGTGTTCCAACTGACATTGATAGACCAACTGTCGAAACACCTAAGTATTTCATTTCAAACATATTCAATGGAGAAAATATTCATTTTAAGGATGGTCTTGAAGCATACTTACCTATGAGTGCTGGTGGACAACCACTTTAGTCTAATTATCCTCCAAAAACTCCTAGATATCTTTATGAGGAAGGTTTTTCATGATAAGTACACTAAACAAACACTTCAAAAAGCACTCCTAGAGAGAATATGCCCAAATGTAATGCTAATATACCTTGTCTCAGCCAATATGAAGTTGTTTTTCTTGTAGCTGAAGATACTTTACTAAAGAATCATGGAAACTCCTTCTGAAATGTTACCTTGATAAAACATATTATATTAATGATCATATTAATGAATTCGTGACTGTAGTTAGGTTAATGATTTTTTAACATTGAAATGTGGTGTGTAGATTTTTTCCTTAGAATTTTGAAGTAAATGATTCAACTAGGTGCTTTAATCTAAGACAAGGATCAATCACAAGTTGAAATCATTTTGAAATTGCTTTGTTAAACGAATTTAGAGATGAAAAAATCCCAACAGTTCTGGTTTTGGAGTTATTTATAATTAAAATGGATCCCAAAGAAAATGTGAAGGATTTTAATCAAACATTTCCATCATTGATAAATAAAATTCCAAATACTTGTAAACCTGCTAATGATATATATATTCAATTTTACACTTCCTCTTTTTGAGTCACCATTTCTGTATTTGTTAATAAATTTGACATAAATACTCTTGAAGCAACTTTTAAATAAACCCTAAAACTTTAAAACGATATGCTCAGTTTAAGGTGCAACCCAAGGTTAGAAAATGTAAAGTATAAATATTCTAACAAAAATAAATCTCCTCATGAGAAAAAAGATAAATATTTCATGGATATGGAATGTTTGAAAAGGATTTAAAAAAAACTTTCAAATGAATTTGTGGATCCAAATAAAAATTATGGAGAGGGCTCATCCACTAGAATTTACTTCAAACCTCCTTTTGAAAATACTTTTTCTTCAACATACAAATATTTCTTCCCCAACCGAGGGAATTCATGTGGAATATTTTCACAATATATTCAAAGTTCTAGCTTTTGGAGAGGAACCCTTCTTAGGTGAGAAATATGAAGAGGAGAAGGAGGGAGAAGAAAAATAATACCACTCTAGTTATGGAAAGGGAATATTTGAACATACACTTAATTCATTATTGGATGTTTCTCATGCTTTTTTAGTAGAAAATGAAGATGACTACATTGGGGAGATTCATTTATCTCAAAATTCCTACAATAATAAGATTAAAAGAAAAAATACAAAATCAAATTATCCTTATATTTTTTATCACACATAGAAAGCTTCAACTTCTCATAACTCCACTTCCACTATCACAGATCCTTCAACTCCCTTTTTTTTAACCGATCTAGAATATGACTTTGTGGAAGATATGAAGAAAACAAGAGCTAATATTTACGTGTTTCAATTGTAAAGGTGCCATAATTACAAGAAGACCTCATTAAGTCCCTTGAAGGACCATTTTCAACTAAGGGAAAATATACCATTATTGAGGAAAACAATGAAAATGGAAAATATCTTCATAGTAAAGATAATGAGAACAAATTTTCTTCGAAACAATATGTTGTTAATGATTCTTTGATTGGTAAGAGATCAAAATCTAGCACTTCTCTTTTCATCCTAGCACTTGAAATTTTTAAGAGAAATGTGCACTATTGTATGGTTTATTTAGGTAGTTCATCCAATGTAATTCCGTATGTAGTGTGCAAAAATTTGAATGTTGAACATGAAAAGTGTGACATTTAAATTACGTAACTGGATATATCGAATGCCAAAGTCATATGAGAGATTAATAATTTCCTGATAAGGTTGGATTTTAATCCTAAATCTCACCAAGAAATTGATATCATTGTGGTGGATATTCCTCAAGAATATGGCCTACATTTGCATAGAGACTCGTATGAGAAACTAAATGGACATTTTTCTACTAACCAGTCACATAACTAGTTTCGTTAATGTGGATAATAGAACAAGATTAAGGTGGATCATGAAGGATACATAAAAAACACTGTCATAGATCTCAATGATCACAATGAGCATGTATCATTCAAAAATTCCATCCTAGAGAATTATTGCTCACATACCTTATTTGGGTATTTTATTGTTGATATATCTCAAGTTTCTAGAGAAAACAAGAAATATAAATTCTTCATTGAACACATATTGTTGATCCAAACTACAACATAATTGATAGTAAAAATACTAACTTCAACTTAGACACTAACATTTGGACTCTGTGTTTTTATGGATCCAAATCTAGTGAGGGTCGAGATGTTGGTTGTATCCTCAAGGATATTAAAGGTAATAAAACATTGATAGTATGTATAATTTAGTTTAAGTGTACCAAAAATACTGTTCAATATGAATCCCTAGTTGAGGGGTTAAGAAAAACAATGGATATGATGGTGAAATTGTAAAATAGGTACATCATGCAATTCACTATGATTCTAGTCATCTCAAACATTAAAAACACAAGGCATGGGATTTGGTAAAAAAATTTGATTCTTTTAAAATTAGTCATATTCCTCATAGTTTGACTTCTAATGTTGATATTTTAGAAAATCTAGCTTCTATATTGACGCCATCAGAAGGATTCATGTCTAATATATTTTCTATGAAATTTATGTACATGCCCTCGATACCAGATAATATAACTAGCTGGAGGGTTTTTGATAATGATAAACATATCATTAATTTTATCTCAATGAAAGAGACATTTAGTTATTGTTTCATTAATGAATTATAACATGATGAAGCCTTCAATATTGAAAAAAATGTTTTTGCAGAGAAAACAACCACGGGTAAGTAAATCTCAAAGGATTCTATATTGAAGTATGTGATAACGTTGAAGAAGTTATATGACCTTAAATACAATTTCAAGAAGGTAATAAATTGAAAAATTAATAGTTCTTCAATGTAGTATGAGGTCATAAATCTAGGAACAAACACAAACCCAAAAATGGTTAATCTTGAAACCAATAGTTCTCCATCAGAAAAATATCCTTCATCAAACTATTTAGAGAGTATAAGTACATATTTGCATGGACTTATGATAATATTAAAACATTTGACACCAATATAGTTTAACATGTAATCCCATTGTAACCTTTTGTTAAACCCTTTCAACATAAATTAATAAAGATGTATGATAGTCTAGAACCCCTAGTGAAAGGGGATTTAAATAAATTATGTTTCTCTAAGATAAATTTCCCTCTATGAAATAATCATTGGGTAGAAAATGTGGTCTCTATAAGGAAAATTAATGGTGATATCATAGTGTGTGTGGATTTCAGAAACCTTAACATAGCATCCCAAAATGAGAATTATCGTGTTCCTCCTATGAAATAAATTTACAATGTGTTTCGGGCTATGAAATAGTCTCTTTACTAGAAAAATTCTCAGGATACAACCAAGTCTTGGTTTCTCATAATGGAAAACTGAAAAAAACTTTAGAACCATATGGGGAACCTATGCTTATCAAAATATTCCATTTGGATCGATGAAATATGGGGCTAATTTTCAAAGTGCAATGGCCATCCCATTTTAGGGATTAATTCGCAAGTTTGTTTTGGTATATTTGGATGATGTGACTATTTTATCAAAAAACAAAAGGGATCATGTGAATCAGCTTAGACATAGTTTTGATCGATGTTTGAGATATGGTATTTCTCTCAATGCCAGGAAGTGTACTTTTTGAGTAGATGAAGGAATACTTTTAGTGTTTATTGTATCAAAATATGGAATAATGATTGAACTTGAGATAATATAAAAAAATTCAAAAATTCCTTTTCCACACAATAATAAACCAACACATTCTTTTCTCGACAAAAGAAAAATTGCATAGATTTTTTCTGAGCTTCTCTAAAACTATCAAACTTCTAAAAGA
This sequence comes from Picea mariana, assembly GCA_032191745.1. Taxonomy (NCBI): domain Eukaryota; kingdom Viridiplantae; phylum Streptophyta; class Pinopsida; order Pinales; family Pinaceae; genus Picea; species Picea mariana. The sequence continues at coordinate 71,909 of JASDQU010736046.1, forward strand.
TATGATAAAAAAAACTGCATAATTCAAGCGGTTTCTGAAAGAAAATGAATATTTTGTCGAGATTATGGAAAAATAGCAACATATTCATACTTAATGAGCCCTACTTTTGATTAGGATTTTATATTGTACACTTTTGCTTCTAAACTTTATTAGCAGTTGTCTTGACTTAGAAAAACCATGAAGGGGATCAAGTTCCAATTACATTTATGAGTTTAGGATTACAAGGGGAAGAATTGAAGTATCCTAAAGAACATAAGAAACACTTTCTTATTTTCAAAGCTATTAAAAATTTATTACCTTATATTTTCAAATATCATACTAAAATTATAGTTCCTTATGTTGCAGTTAGGAATTTGTTGGTAGATAAAGGTTTGGGTGAAAAAAGAGCTCATTGAATGACTTCCCTATAAGAATATTATATGGAAATCAATCTTGAAAATATTTTGAAAGTAAGGTTTGTGAAAAATTGTAGTTGAGGCTAATGATGTGCAGGAGGATGAAGAAGGATGGTATAATGAGGATTTTTTAACTAAAAAATGAAATTTATTACATTCTTGTTCCTATTGACTGTAGGTATTATGAGTTAAGTATTATCTTACCAGTGGTAGTTCTCCCCAGTATTTGGAAAATCAGAAAATATATCCCTAATTGAATTCTTCTCGATATCAATTGATAAATGGAATTCCTTTCAGATGTGACTATGATTATGTCTTGTTAATATGTTTGGATAAATCAAATGTACATAACTTTTTGTCGGAATTCCAGGATGGTACTACTAGAGGTCATTTTCAAGGGGAGACTACTACACATAAATTACACTAAGAAAGGTACTACTAGCCGACATTATTCAAATATAATCATACTTATGCAAGGAAATGTGAAGTATACAAAAATTCAACTAGAAGAGAAAAGAAACCTATATTTCTGCTTCAACATGTTGTAGTTGACAATCCCCTTTAGGAGTGGAGTTTAGAAATTATTGGAGAAATAATTCCTAACTCTTCCTAACTCCACAAATACATCTTAAAAAGTAGACTATTTTAATAGATGGATAGAAGTTTCTCCCTTTAAAATAACAAATGAAAATAAAGTGATATCGTTCATTAAGCCTCATATTATCACTAGGTTTGGCGTTCCTCAATATTTAGATTTTGATAATTCCAAATATTTTTCATTCTTAAAATTAATAGATTTTTCTTTAGAGAAGGGCCTTACATAATAAACACATAATAATTTAATAAGTATCCTTAAGAAGACTATAAGTGATCATTGTAGGAATTGGAATTTAGCCTTACCAAATGCTCTTTGGCATGACAATGTGACACAAAAGGTATCTTTAGTAAACTCTACTTTCTTCCTATTTTATGGAAATGGGGAAATCTTAACCTATAATATAGTTTGACCTTCTCTTCGATTATATCAATCTGTTATATAAATTAATTTCCTTATTATAAAATAAAGGTTAGACACTCTTCTCAAACTGGAAGAAGAAAAGGGAAAATCCAAAATTAAATTTAACCAACATCATCAATTATTCAAGCATTTGTCCAATAAATATCTATCAACAACAAAGATTTCTAGGTAGGAAACCTAGCCCTGAAATGGAAAAAATATAATGAGCCTAAAGGAAAGCATACAAACTTTCAACGATTGTGGCTTGGCCCATTTCAAATTCAAGACAAAATTGGGTTTGCAACTTTCAGGATTAGAACCCTAGAAGGGGAGACTAAGGACCTCCCTTTCAATGGAAAAATCCTCAAGAAAGACTTATCTTGATCAACTTTGGTGACTTAGTTTTGTACATACAAGTTCTCTTTTCAATTCATTTTCCTCTCAAAATTTATTTCTTTTTATTTCTTGTATTTTCTTTCAATTGATTTTGAACTAATTAGGTTATTTTTATTTTTAATTAGTCGTGTATATTTTTTTATGCATGTTGAAAGACGACGAGTGTATATGATTTGATAGATTAAACATATGTTCTTATTTTAAGTTATCATAAAAACACTTGGACTTGAGAATCTATTTGATCTAATTGTGGAATGATATAATATGAGGAGGATCGAGGATAAATAGTCGAAACCATGGGATGAAAAAATATTATAACTTTAGATAAAATCTTAAGTTATACATTTTTAAAATCATTAAATGGTATAAAGAAAATGGTATATTCCTTTCCATGGTGGTACTCTCATTATTGCTTTAGGGATTACATCCAAACATAAATATGTTATCCTATGTTATCCTAAACGCGTCTTTTGGATATTCTTTGGAAGCGTAACTCACTACAAATTAAAATAATAATTATATTATTTTTTTATAATGGTAGACCCACAAATGGAACAAGGTTTTATAGTGCCAACATATCAAATCAAATTAAAGTTCCATTCCATGCCTTTAAATGGCCTTTCAATCTCCTCCCATGCATAATAAAGTGAAAAAGCATTAAAATATCAAAAGAGAGAAGAACATAAAACATATATCTATGTATTCTTCTCAAAATGGATTTAGATGAGAAAATTTAGGTAAAAGGATGTAAAAGGTAACCCTGTCAAGGATATATATGCTTTCAAGAAGAAGAGCCATGCCTGTGGTATCATAAATGTAGAGTAAACATCAATATATAGTCAATTTCAAAGTGTTTTTGTCTCCTCTCATATATATAAGTAAGAAATGTTCATGCCGAAAAGAATTAGTGAAAATCATACATTGTACTAAAAATAATACCTATAATATTATCTAAAATCTTTTATTATTTCCTTATATCCTTTAGAAAAAAAAGGCTAAAAATCTTTTATTATTTCCTTATATCCTTTAGAAAAAAAGGCTAGTTGATGTGGAACCCATTGTATATGCATAAACCATATTTACAAAAACTTCAATTTGAATATTCTAATGTAATACAACCTTTTATTTAAGATAAGTGGTTCATCCTATGCATTTGTATTTGTTGTTGCTACAACAACTCCCATTTAATTCTATAATATTATCTAAAAGATTCTATTATTTCCTTATATCCTTTTAAAAAAAGGCTATTTACGAAAAAACCATATTTAAGTGGTTTATCCTATGTGTTTGTTTCTATTTGTTGCTACAACCACTCCCATTTAATTATCCTAGTTTGTGAAAATAAAATGGCCCCTTACCATATTTTCTAGAACAGTTATGAAGATAAGAAGTAGTTCATTGTGTCTGAGTAGTCTTATGATATTAACACGTGTTGGAAACAATATGGCACTTGATTTGACCTTTATTTTAATGTACATATCGATGTGGAATTATTTTAATAAATATTGTCTCTTTCAACTCCTCCTTGTCTCGAATTTAAGTTAAATTTACTATATATCGACTTCGTATTGGTCGGCTTCACTTGCATATGTCAATTGCATTAACTGTAACCAATGATTGGTTTTAATGTTATCGGGCCATAGGACAGGTCATATCAGAGTGAAAATTCACCATGCCTACAATTATTTCCGATACTTGATGTCCAACATCATAGCAGACTCACCTAATCGGGCAGAAAATATTTAATAGTAATCCCAATATCTTTATCTCGATAATTTTCCACTTATTAAGCGCTATCCTCATAGAGAAATTCAGGGAATCTCCATCGGATTTTCCATGTTGGATGTCATTGATTGTATCCTCGATGGATTTTTCTTGATAATCATGGACCATATACTTTTTATTAGGTTTTCATTCATTGGATATGTTTGTCGTTTCAGTTACTCCTCATCATATTTCTTCCCGATATGGATTTTCCTGATATCTCTTTGGGAAATCTAGATAGTGTTTTCATCTAAAGTGGTAGTTTTATATAATTTAATTAACCTTTTCTTTTAGTTTAGTTCACCACATCAAAATTAATGTATCAAGTTATCGTTACAGTTCACAGATTCCAATATGTAAAGATAAGTCCTAGCAATAGACGTTATTTCGGTTCCACTCTTCCTAGGCTTATGTTCCTAATTTGTTTACTCTCCTAGAATTATTCAAGTTACAAGTTAATCGTAAGAGCAGCTAGGAATGGCGTTATCGTTCCTATCCTGTCGAATTCCTTTCTATATTTCTATCATTATGGAAGTGTTAACAATATTCAATAAAACAATCCTTATTATTTGAAAAATACAGTCTACTCTAGTGTACATATATATATAATATATATATATATATATATATATATTACACACATATATATAACTTCCTATCGTATATATATTACACACATATATATAACTTCCTATCGATTAATTCCTTGTTATGTGAAGCTACATATATTTGGAATATATCATGTGCATATTATCAAAGACCTCGTATAAAAATATAATTTGAGGTATTAATAATTCCAATAGGGTAAACTCCAAAGTCTGAGCATCTTTCGATTTCCCGTCTAGTTGGTACTAAGGTATAAGGGATAACACATTTTGGCATAACCAAACTAAGAGTATTCTAGGCAAAGAGACACCAGTCCCAGTCATGGTATGGTTGTGATATCAGGGCATTAGTCTGAAAATTATGCCAACAAGGAAAACTCATATAAGTTTTGTTCTTGGCCCACTTTCATGTTAAAACAAAAAGGGTTGGTCGTTTCTCGTCAGATTCTAAGGGCTACCCCTTACAAAATGAATCATTACACTCTAAGTGAACTGGGCTTAACTTCATTAGTCATAGGGTAATGTTATGAAACCTTTCCCTCCTTTGCATTAACTCGACGCGAGAACCGGTGGTGGAACTGTCAGGGTCGCATTGAACCCTTCATCTTGTTCCTTAATGGAGGTCTACGCAGGCTTCCGTTCAAGGTTGTCACCTGCCTTCGTCTATCGTGTCGGGTAGGCAACCTCTAGAATGTCACTTTGCTTGATATGGTAGCATTAAATGTTTCCCTCTTAGCTTTTTCAGAATATTTAGTTAGGCTCATTTCCATTTCGGCTTGATTACTCTGTGTAAAGAATTCAAGGGTGACTATGGAGAAAAAAAATGCTCTGGTGTAAACAACGAGGAGGAAATTCATACTAGTGGAAGAACAATGCGAACAAATCATCCTCCTTAATCGGGTAAGGATATTCCTCCGTTGATTGGTTAAAACCCTCCTATAGTTTCTTGGTACTCTGCCAGTGGATTTCTAATTTCAACGATTTCTTTGCACAGACATTTCAGTATTAGTGCATATGAATATTATCAATAGGGCTTTCCTGGTTTATGCTCGGTGGTTGATATGGAGTGTTGTTAGTCTGGGTCACTTGTCTGGGTGTCTACTAGTCTGTAGGTTACTTTAAATTATTAGGTGACATATATGATGGTAGTTTTTCCTTTAAAGGTTATTGCATTCCCATTCAGGTAAGTCTGTAGATAACATATATCAGGTGGAAGCCTTGTGTATCAATGATATCGCATCCTATTATTTGAATTCGTGACTTAATATTAGGGTTACATCCTCCATTTAAATCATATTGTCTTACGTGTGGGTAAGTTACCATTCAAAAATTAGTGTTCTGCATGAGTATTGCCTCTTTTAAATCTTCGAGCATTGCAATCTCTTCAGCACCAATATTCGACTTATGTTTGGACTCAATAAAATATATTCAGCATAATATTTAGTTCAGTATTACAGTTTTTGGCAAAGTGTACCTTTCAACAAGAATATCTGACTCCTACCTTAACTGGATTCTTGCATTCGGTCTAAAGTGTAGAATACATTCCGTCTTGTATTTCTTGGTCATTTTATTCTTCAGAAGTTTCCTTTGATTTCTTTATGGTATTTAAGTTTAAGGACTGTTTATATTGCGACCTAATGATGTGACCCTTGATTTTTTGCGAGGGTCCCCATCAGATCGACTTTTTCCCACTTCTCCCTTTCAGTCCGTGGATGACTTCATCGGCTATGTAGAGACAAGATTACCTGTACTATGGCCCCAATTTAAGTGCAATCCAAAATTTTATGTATTTTTTTTTCTTTAAAATCAATTTATCTCATAAAGTTAATTTTGTATCATATATAAGCAACTCTATCATTCCTTGGCAATTACTAATAGAAACTACTTGATTCCTTGCAGGGTTGGAGAATCTAAATCCTCAGATTCTGGGCATCCTCTCATGGAAAAGGTACTCGAGTTCTCTTTTAGATTTCTCAGGACTTATCGTTCCAGTTTCTAATAGAGAAGATTCTCAGTTCCAATCTCGAATACTGTATTGTGTATAGTTGCATCTCAGTTCTTATTTAGAAAAAGAATCCAATGATGTAATAGTATTCACTATGGAAGACTATAACGCAATAATTCAATAGGTTGGACATACCTTTGATTCCTGGTTTCGATTTGGGTTGTATGATAAACTTTAATTTTTAAGACATGATTTTTCTCCTGCATACTATAATGAAAAGCAATGATTAAGAAAGATCTAATTATAGACTTTGTTGATACGCTGGTTTTTTATTTTGATTAGATTGTTTATGAAAAACGAAAAGCATATCAACTTTATGCTTCTAGAAAGCATGTTCCCTAATTTTAGTTGTTCCTACATTATTTTGTTTCCAAAAAACTTCATTGTGGCCAATAGATCTATTGTTTTCTTTTATTCCATTGATGTCTCATTTATATAGAGGGTTGGCACGATTCATCATTCACTAACAAAGCTATGAAATTCGAATTTATGAAAAATGCGTATAGACATTAAAGGGTTCCAGAATTTTGTTTTCTTTTATGAGTTAATCGGGCTTTCTCTCCTCTAGCATTTCATTCTAGAATTTTGTTTGCGTTGAAAGATTCAGTTAGTTTTATTCATTATTTCTAGAATTTAAAAAATAGCCAGTTATACTTAATCATCCTCCATTATATACTTAATATCTATTGATATACATACTCTAGACTTTAGAAGCGAGTCTTCCAAGTCGTGTGGTTATCTCTCTCTATATATTGATATAGGTGTTTGTATACATAGTTGGCTCCTATTATATACAATCCTTTGCAACAATAATTTTAAATGTGATAGGATAATCGTCCAAAATCCATTGATAACCCACAGAGATGAATATATGTAATATAGGTATGTATTGTTTGTGAATCTCAAGTTTGTTCCAGAATAGTGTTTACTACATGGATATTCACTTGTAAAATAAAATAACCATATGTATATGATGCGCTGAACGGGTGGTAGTTTCTAACATAAACTAAAGAAGTAGAAATCTATTAATGCAGTTACATTTCCTGGTATATTTCCACCATTCGATTTTCATTCAAGTCAATTTACTTAGAAGGATTTTTACTCAACAACTATAGTTAATCTGTGAGAGTCTATCAAACTTTTCACTACATTCCTTCATAATTAAGTAAACAAAATACCTCATTCATATTTAAACAAATGAAAAATTATCAGCCAATAATTCAGAATGACATTTAAACAGAGAAGGAGAAGATAGAAACATCTTAACAAATTGGCGAACAACAAATGGGACAAGGAAGTTCCTCCCAAACTTAGAATAGAACAACCAATTCACTTGTCCCATTCACCCCCTAGCCTGACCATGAATCCATGAGGGCGAACTTAGAACTCCTCATCAACAATGGTCTTTCAGTTTTTCAGTAGTTTCTAATTTCCTCACACTCAAAAATAGTTTTCATAGTAGTAAGAGATCATTTATTGCCTTACCATACAAGGCAGTGTCCTGCCTCCTCCCATATCCTATATATCCCAAGCCTTTGTGCCTAGGTCTTTTCCCCGTTAGGAAATTTTCGCAGATTTCCAAATCCCTAGTTTCCAGGGACTTTCAATGGCCAAATTCCATATTTTCCACTTATAATAATTAGCCCTGAGGTAGTTCCAACATGTTCCCCACTCATGGAATCATGGTCAGTTGATTTTAACCTGGTTGTTCCATTTGTCCATCAGTAATAAATATAAAATATTTTATTTCATACAAGTGTCATAGTCAAGTAGTTAGTTGGGTCGAATCATATCTCTGCCCAATAGTCATAACCATTTATTACAATTAACTAAATTTGGAATTCGAAATTACCATAAATGGAAAGAAAATTTCCAATTTAAAATTTACCAAAAACAAAAATACTTTCCTATGAAATTTCAGACTTAAAAATAATTTAATTTTTGGGGGATGCTACATCCTCCCCCCCTTCAATAAAACATTGTCCTCCGTGTTCATTCCTTTCTTGGAATAGGGTTGGATGGGATTTTTGCAAATCCCCCTCTAACGCCCAAGTGGCCTCCTCAGGGCTAAAGTGCTTCCATTGCACTTTTACCTGGGTCACGACTATGTTCTGAAGTGTTATTTCTCTCCTATCCAGAATGCGCAGAGGTTCTGCTTGGAACTCGCCTTATGGTTCCACCTGCACCAAGTTCCAATCAATCGTATGAGTAGGATCATGGACATAATTCTTTAAAAAGGAAACATGAAATACATTATGAATTTTTAGATTGGCAGGAAGTGTAATTTGGTATGCTACAGGTCCAATTCGAGCTAAGATCTCGAAAGGGCCACAAAACCTAGGTGCCAACTTAGCACATTTCCCTAGCTTTAGTGAAATTTTTCGGGATTTTACTTTTAAATAGACATGGTCTCCCACTTGAAATTCCATGTGTCTTCTTGTCTGGTCCGCGTAACTTTTTTGTCTCTCCTGCACCTCCTTTAAGTTATGTTGTAATTTTCTTACTATAGTCTCCATTTCATGGAGCATCTCTGGTCCTACCATGAGTCTGTTAACTAGGTTATCCCAGCTAATCGGAGTCATACACTTTGTGACGTACAATACTTTGAAAGGGCTCATCTTAGTCGAAGTTTGGTACCCATTGTTGTATGCAAATTTTACCAAGTGTAGGTAGTATTCCCACTTTCTTGGTTTTGTTCTTACGTACATGTGGAGCATATCTTCTATAATTTGGTTTGTTCATTCAGTCTGCCCATCCATTTGTGGATGATAACTTGTGCTAGAATTCAAGTTAGTATTTAACCCTACAAACAATTATTTCCAAAAAGAAGATGAAAATTTTACATCTCTATATGAAATCACCATTTTAGGAATACCATGCATTCTAAAAAATTCTTTCATGAATATTTTAGCGATGTTAATCCCTTTAAAAGTAGACTTTATAGGAATAAAGTGTGCAGACTTACTAAGTTTATCGATTACCACCATAATTGAGCCATTTTGTTTTTGATTTCTAGGCAAACCTATAATAAAGTCCAGTGATATAGTCTCCCATTTCCATTCCGACACTGGTAAGGGATGCAATAGGCTAGCTGGATGCTGGTGTTCAACTTTTACCTGCTAATAATCTTGAAACTTAGCTAAGTATTTTGTTGTTTCACCCTTCATATTATGCCAATAAAATAGCTTTCTTAGTGTTTCTATCATTTTCTAGTACCCTGGGTGACCAGAATATGGTTTCTTGTGAACTTCATCCAAAACTATTAACTTTAACTCTACCAAATCTAGTATGTATATTCTGTTTTTAAATCATAATAGACCATTTATGTCCAAACTCGGATCTATTTTGTCTGAATTCTCTGTAGTGTTCTGTAATTCTGCCCCTGTTTTAGTGTAATTTCCGTCGTTATTACCTACA
>JASDQU010736046.1:85946-137887 GCA_032191745.1 Picea mariana
GGAGCTAGTTACTCTCTGGTTGTGTGTGGCCCCTTTGCGGATCGGGGGGCTGAGGGGGAAGAAGAGTACCCCTAGCGTTTGGTTGGGAGGTACCGGTGAGTTCGTTGATGTTGGAAAGCAGGAGCAGGAGCGGCTGGAGCACCGGAATCATTGCTGCAAGAAAATCAGTCCAAGGTATGTTCTGAAACGAATAGAGTAGAATGCACAGTGATATATTGCTTCGATTATGGTTATATTATCTCTGGGCAGGGCGTAGGGGTTCATTCTATGACTGTAAAATAGTATTGTTTGCCTTCTGGACTGGGTTAATGTTTATTTTCATTTCCAGACTGGGTTAATACATTCCCTGGTCTGCGTAAAGTTATATTGGTATGGAGGGTGTAATGTGACATGCGGCTGTGTAAATAAACTATAACGAATTGGGACTGGTAATGAATTATTAATGTTGTATACGGGACGGTGTATTCACATTGCTTATTAACTTGGACAGGGCAATGTTCACCGATTTCTGTGTTTAATTTACTGCATTGTGTGCAGTCGAGCGTGTAGAGAAGATAGATTCCCCTTAGGGCTTAACGTTTGGTCACTTGGTTTCGGCTTGACGTGCGCGCTTGGATTTGATATGTGTGGTTGATGCTTGTGTGATAGCCCACAGACTTGTCTGGAACCCTGGGAGATTAAGCCTTCCGCCACCTGTATAACCCCCGATGGCTACGTGAAACCTTCCCTTATGTTGAGTGTTACCCTGATTCTCTGGTATTAACGTTGCCTGCGGGAAGTAAAGGCCCATGGTTTCTATTCTTCGTTTAGGAAACACTTGTATAGTTACTGTCGACCTTGATATAATCCCTGTTATAACATAAACCTTAATTTGAGCGCATGTATTCTACTCTAATTGAGCTAGGGTTGAAGCCTGTTTCTTTTAAAATGAGTTCGTACTTCTGATAGGTGGCTTTTACTACATTTGTTACTCTTTAACCCATCATAGTGACTTCGTTTTTGAAGACTATGCGCAGGCTGCACCTTTCTTTTTTTTTCTCTTCTGATAGCCGAGACCATTGACTTGATTTATAACAAAACAGATCCCTGCGTTGTTGTATTAGATCCTTCTGTCTCTGTATTAGGTTGCGTTTCCACTGCGCCTCTCACCTTCACGCCTCGGCAGAAGGTACAAGCACCTCCCTCCTTTGCTGCACGTGCCTCTCCCTCTGCGAATGGCCAATAATAATTAAATCTGAAGGAAGGATGTATTTGAGATATTCTAATAAGGATTATAATATGGTATATTAAAGATAGAGGGACGGGTTCCTCCTTATTACAGCTCGATTCAGAGCTCCAAACGAGTAAAGGAGTAGTAGCCACATTTAAAAGACAACTACTGATTGATCCGATTGTAATACTCGTTCAAATTGCGTAGTTAACTGATGGTTACAATGGCAGTTAAAAAGGATATATCAGATTCCCAGCTCTATGACAGTCTTTGATAATAGTTGTTGAATATCAATGCGTGCCTATAATCAACTTTATCCATAAGTCCTTACTAGTAACGGTTTTTAAGTTCTGTTGTTTAACTATTGATGATGACCAGCTAGTTACCTTCCTCGCTGTGATAAATTACTGTTCTTTATCCCTGCGCCCTAGGTCATAATTTTCACTGCCAATCACTGACAGATAGCCATGTTGAATCGTTGTTCATTATCCCTGCACCCTAGGTCATTAATTTACTGCCAATTACTGTCTGACAGCCCTTTGCCTCGACAGGATAAATCACTGCATTTTTGCACTTGTCCCAGGGTCATTAAATTTCGTTACTGCCAACAGTTATTGCCAGATAGTCTCCTTCCTCATTTTGGTAAATCATTAATTCTCATGGCGTGTTACTGTCTCAAGAAGTCAGTTGAACATGTTGTCCCATTTAAGCATGAATTTATTTCGTTGATTCCTTGGGGTTATGGTGCTGCTTGAATTACGTGCCAGTAATGCGATTTGATTTCAATATCGGCTCAACCACAGTTAGGTCTGGGGACATTTAGGGTTTCACTTACTTTGGCATTGTTAGCTACAGTGTTAAGATTATTTAATGAAAACGTTAATGCAAGTCAAATAGCAATGATAAATAACAGTTAAATATAATGGTAATATTATTGTAATAATATTATTAATTGACAGTTAATGTCGGCAGAATTGCAATGATAAGATATAACTAAATGCAATAGTAATATTTTTAATGGAAGATTACTTTTGGTAGAATGGCAATGATGGTAATAGTTTAATCGCAATTAGTAATATTCTTAATCGAATATTAGTGTTGGTAGAATTAAAATGATAAGTCAATGCTTAATTGCAATGTCTTAATTGAAATAATAATATTATTTAAATGATATATTAGTGCAGGAAGAATTGCAATGATAAGTCCCTATTTAATTGCAATGGTTTAATTGAAATAATTATATTATTTTGAAATGTTAGTGCTGGACGAATTGCAGTTGCAATATTAATATTTTTAGCTGAAATGTCAATGTTATTTAATTAAATATTATGCGGGAAGAATTGCAATGATAGGTCATTGTTTAATTGCATTAGGATATTAGTTGAAAGGTTAATGTTGGTTGAAGTGTGATGTTAAGCAGTTGGGTAATTGCCATGTAATATTATTAATTGACGTGTTAATGCGGGTTGATTTGCAATGTTAATGAGGATACCTAAGTGGCAATGTCACTCTTGTTAAATGCATGTTCATGATGATGTTTAAATTGCACTGCTATTATTTTGTAAGGATATTACAATATGGTAATAATGTTTAGATTGCAATGTTATTATTAGCTTAATTAATTGTCTATGATGATGTCGAATTGCGATGTCAATACTGTTTAAATGAAAATTCTAATGACAATGTTTAAATTGCACTGCTAATATTGGGAAGGTTACTACAATATGGTAATAATGTTTAGATCGCAATGTTGTTATTGGCCTAATTTGAATATTAGGATGAGGTTGAATTGTGATGTCAATGTTGTTTAAATGGAATACTAATGACGATGTTTAAATTGCACTGCTTTTTATTTTGTAAGGTTATTACAAATATGGTAATATTTGGGAGGAAGGGCAAGTTATTAAGGGGGTTGAAAATGTTTCATAGTTTACCCTTAGGTTATGATATTATTGCGCATTGGTGGCAATTAACGGAAAGATGCAATGTGCTTGTGCTTCTTGCTTGTCCCTGAAATAGTGCCTACTGACCTTATAACAAAATGTTGGGGGTTGAATTTATTGGTAGTACCTCAGAATAAAGTCCCCGTAGGTTGATAATAATTAATGGAGCTTTTGATTCCGATTGATGTCTTCGGGTCCCAAGAATGAAGGGTCGATTGGAGTCCTCCTGACTTGTGTCTCCCATAGAGGTCATGTTGTCCCTGATCGTGTAGTACTTGGTGGTTTTGTATTGCGTAGGCTGTCCGTGTCGAGTAGGATGTAGACTCCTCTTGTAGCTTAGTATTTTGTCTATGTGTAATCCGGTGGAAGGAATCCAGTGCCGTATCAAGAGTCTCGGGCTGTTTAAAGGCACAGTTCCACTCTTGTGACACATTCTGAGCCGTATCAGTAGTCTCAGGTTTTTTAAAGGCACAGTTCCACTACTGTGACTCTATTGTCAGATTCTTTCATTCTGTGACAGTACTGTGCTTAAACCCTGGTGTCTGTCTCTGCCTACAACCGTTAGTTTCCCGCCTCCTGTTCGGGGGCGTTTGCTTCTTGTTGTCGCTATGATATGTCGGGTCATCTTGATTGTGTTCGTCTTACTTGCGTCCTGATGGTTCGAGTGTTGACGTAGAGTCAAGGGGGTTGTTTCTTCTACACTCGCACACAGACTTTAACCAAAAAAAAATTCACCGGTTGACCGAGTAGATGTCCTTAGCTAGGAGGGTTGTTACACTTATTCAATAAATGTTAAGAAAATGTGGCATTCAATGTAACAATCAACACTTCATTCAAGTAATGTCCTTAAATCAACCATTCGATTTCTCAAAAGTGAAACATTAGTTGCACAATGGTGTTTATAGAAAATGATGACGGTAACACTTAGTTAGTAGGGTTAGTCCTAGGCTAGGGTTAGAATAGATATGGTTTCATTTGAAGTATTGAGAGTGGTTTTGATCATAATACTCATAGGCTAGGTCTTAGATCAGTTCATTTCCTAGGGTCAATGGAGTCAACAAGAGGACGCAGAAGATGAAGGATCAAGGAAAATAATAAGGCTAAGGATTGGAGGATTATGCCTTGAAGTGTTGCTATAGCAAGGCCTCAAGGACAAAAACCCTAGGGGAGAGAGGCTCACTTTGGTGTAGGGGAACTAGGTCTTAGTTCTCTCTCCTCCTTCCTTACGTCAATGGAAAAAATGGCTAGCTGTGAAAAATGGAATAAGACTAAGACAAGAGGTTTTTCAAGGGAAAGTGTTGCTATGACAAGGCCTCACCAGAAAACCCTAGAAAATCGGCTCATCAAGGTGTGGAAGGACTAGGCCCTGATGCATGTCTTCTTCTTGGATAGGAAAAATAAAATGGCTAGCAAGATAAGATAGGGAAATAGTGTAGCTAAGGCTAGGCTCTTTCTCTCTTCAAATAATGGTTGAAAAGTCTTGACGGGGACATGAGACAAGGACCTACAATGTGTGTTTGTCACCTAGGGTTTATTCAACAAATTTATAACAATAAATGCAAGAAATAACAATACAACCATTCAATTAAGAAGTTTTGCAGAAATTCACTTACATTTCACCAAGAAAAATCATAGCAAACCCTAGTTGTAACACCTTCCATCAAGAAATATGCCAAAAATGCCAAAAAAGATCCAAAATTCCTTCCTTCAACAAGTGTACCTCACAATTTAAGCCAAAGAACCCAATTGTAGTGCTAATTTCAGACATCAGTAATGAGTGAGTGAAAGATGATGAAAATATGAGAGTGAAAACCCTCAATATATACCATACCAATGACCTTAATTAATTTTTAGGTCACCAAAAGGCAGATAAGGCCAAAATACCCAATAATATTGTTTTACATTAAAATGTCATAAATTAAACCCTAATCAAGCAATAAGAAAGACGGCATGCCCCTTCTAGGGTGACATTATCCATTTCTACGAAAAATGCAACCTCCTGGAGAAAAACGTTATCCCTCCTTCGGCTTATCCAACCTGCCACATGTGCCAAACTTCCATGACTGTCTCTCAAAACATCCATGAAGCTGGATGATTTTATGAGCATTGTGGGTGAGGTCCTTGGCCTTCCAAGGCCAACATTCCAATGAAGAGGGTATAATCCCCCTAGGTAAGGCTCTGCCAGGGTGCCTCTATGGAACGTCTTCCTCTTCTCTCTTGAAAACCCCTATGTCTTACCTCTGGTCCCTACTGGGGTCTCAACTTTTATTTGGTGGGCCCTTTAGCCCCATGGAGGTCTCAACTAATCATCTCCCCATGTGTACCTGTCCATTATGGTACATGTCCGTCAGGTATGATCCTGCACATCAACAAATACGCCCTCCAGGGTATCATAAGTCACAGGGATCATAGCAATCTCAATCAATACCAATCATCAAATTTATTAAATGTGTGCATAAAACCCTTTTTATCCAGTCAAGTGCTCAAAGCTATTATACAAATTTGCAATGCAAGTTTGGAGGAAGTGACAGGGAATCCTATTTGGCTAGTGTCCACTGGAAAAGGGATCTTTTCGAAAGAGATAAAATCCAAGTCATGTAAATGGGTGAGGTGGATAAGGGATGTCCTGACAAGGGGTGCAATGATAGAAGGGAAATGTAGGGCTTACCTGTGGGTTCCTTTGTAGAAGGTGAGTTGCAATTGTCCTAGATGCAATTGTTTCCAAGACCATTCATGCCTTTTACACTTTATCTTTTATTTATTTTTATTCAATAAGATAATCAAGGGACACTTCCCTCGCATGGCGACCAGTGGTGGAAATGTTACCCACAAGCAATTTCACGGAAATGAGAAGGTTGTCTCATGATGAGACTCCCTTTCTCTTGGCCATGCAACCAAGAGCCACTACCCTGGCGTGGTAACCAACTGCTAGTAGTGTCATACTGCTAGGTTACCATGGACCTAATAGGTTGGCTCATGATGAGACCCCTTATCCTCTAACTAGGTCTTGCTTTATTATTTTTTATGGGTCCCTCTTGTTTATTTCTAAGAATCCTTTTACTACTTTCTCGTGTATCCCTCTAAGAAGCATCTCAAGGTTTTATTTTAGGCTTTGATATTTTTCCATCTTGCTCTTACCTTTTGGGCCTTTAGCCCCTTCTTCCCACAAGGCAAGGTGAAACCCTTAAGTGATTGGCCAACCCAATGCATGGACCAATGTAATGGGATGGATGAGCGGGAAGTAAGATGGAAAGTGGTAAGTATGACAGGAACAGACGATGAATTTTCATGGATCCCCCCAGTGGAAACTCAAAACCTATAGGGACATGCTTACTAAGGCAGCTTGTCATTCACCCCAAACATGGTCAAGTGGATAAGTATAAGATCCAAGCACCCGTTAGAAACAAAAAGAACTAGATGCACATATTCAAAGGTTTTGAGAATCAAAGTGACACATACCTGATACCTTGACTCATTACCCCATGGAGAAATAATCGTCTCTGATACAGGACCAAGTTGAGGTGATGGATGTTGTTGTTGCTGAGAAAGTGGAGGCGTTGAAAGGATGAAAAGATGGCCCCTCTAAGGCCATGCTCAAGTCGATTTGGATTTTGGTACTCCATGTCTAGGACCTTTGGGCCTTGAGACATAATATCCTAGTTGTCCCTAAAAGTGGGGGATAACATCTGGCTCCAACTCGTGGACATGTGCTCACTGTAGAGCACATGAGAACCTCAACATCTCTGTCATAACCTGTAACCTCCTTGATCTCAATAGAAACTATCAGTAATCATTTTGGGTGGTGATATCACCCACAACTCATATATATATATATATATATAAATGAAACAAAATAAATCATATGTACAAGTTTGAAAACAAGGTACTCCTGTATGAAATGCAATGGTATATACAATGAATGCAAATTCCTAGTTACTTGTACTTACCTGCTGGTTGGATATTGGATGTAGTCAAATGACAAGTGAAACCAATCCACCAATGTCCCACAATACCTGCCTTTGTGCTTCATCATAAATCAAAACAATGATAATTTAAGCATACAAATAACATGGCTTAGAGAATATATCATATTATTGAAAATCATAAGGTCTAACTCATGGAGGCGGGTGGGAGGGATAAAATCATGCCAAGTCATTCTCCGCGGAAAGTGCTCAATCCACTTGAATAAGGGGTCATGAAAATTCAAAGGCTCAGAAAACTAACTGAAAAGGTCTCCAAGTTGGTTGCCTAGGACGTTCCCATAATCTGAAGCCTAGGAAGGGATTGACAAGGATCTAGTAAATGCCTCGCAAAATTTTAAGGGAAATTTGAAACAGTGAGATGATAGACTTAAACTTGTAGTATTCAAACAACCCTTGGACTCTAGGGTTTTCTCGAGAGGAAACTCAACATCAAAAACATATTCCCCAACTACACCTCTAGAGGCACAACAAAGTAAAGTAATTAGAGCTGGTTGGGGAAAGTTGTCACAAGGATCCTTGTTTAATCAAAGAAGTTCCTTACTCCTATCAAGATCTAAGCAAAATGGTGGTTGATAGTCATGTTCATGGAAATAATCTAGGTTCTCAGAGAAGTACTCATGAAAACCCTCAAGGTGAGACTAAAAATTATCAGGAAAACAGAAGGGTACTAGCTCATCCTTGCGTGTTTGAAAAGTATGGGTAAAAATCTAATCTACTTGTTGCCACTAGTCAAGAGTAACCTGCTGTGATAATTGTAAAGGAAACACTTGGAAATGACTCTCGATGTCATAGATGGGATCCATATCATAACCAACTACATCCTACCTATGTCTCCCAACATGTATGAGCTCATCAATGTTATCAACCATTTCACTCTTTGTATCATAACATGCATGATTTGACGCATTCAATGACTCATTTATCTCCTTCTCATCTCCCCCATCATAAATTAGAGCACCATCAAAATCTTGGGGAGTAGGGTAAATTATTGTTTCTTCTTGTGCAAGGCCTTTGAGGAATTGGGTGTGTTCAACATGTGTTATTGTTTCATCCTCATGAATTGTCCCTTCATATTTAATTGTACAATAGGGAAGATCCACTTCGTCTAAGGCTTCCATTTCTCCTTCATTTTCTAAATCATGGAACAAGGTGTCCTCAGAATCCTGAAAAGGAAAGCAACTAACCTCATCGTCCTTTTGTTGTGTAGGAGGAAATGGTTAGTGGACGACTTCATCAGAGGGAGGAGAGAAGGTTGATACTTTACCATTTTGCTTAGGTTCCAGCTCCTAAACTATGTCATCAATGGACCTGTGTTGATCCATGGTTTGATCCCCTTCTTATTGGAAATCAACAATAAAGTTCTCAAGGGCAGCCAAATTTTCCTTGCTAAGAGTACCTAAGGTAAAGACGTATCTTATATCGGATAAGAATATGTTTTGCTCAATTCTTGCGGCCATGTTGTGAGCTTCATGGAGTGTCCTTGGGCCTCTTTTACTGAGGGGAAAACCTAGATGCACCAAAAGTGCATGATTGTAGAGATGGACAATGTACTCATCTTCAGGACGATGGCTTTTAGGAATCTGGAAAAGTGCATGCTCANGGACCTGTGTTGATCCATGGTTTGATCCCCTTCTTATTGGAAATCAACAATAAAGTTCTCAAGGGCAGCCAAATTTTCCTTGCTAAGAGTACCTAAGGTAAAGACGTATCTTATATCGGATAAGAATATGTTTTTCTCAATTCTTGCGGCCATGTTGTGAGCTTCATGGAGTGTCCTTGGGCCTCTTTTACTGAGGGGAAAACCTAGATGCACCAAAAGTGCATGATTGTAGAGATGGACAATGTACTCATCTTCAGGACGATGGCTTTTAGGAATCTGGAAAAGTGCATGCTCAAACCTATCCTGAAAGTCTTTGAGAGTTTCATTCTCAGTTTGTTTTATATCTTCAAGTTATTTTTGTAATCTTGAGATGCCTTCTAACTGAATACCCCATTTTTCGAGAAAGGTTTCTTCCAATTGTTCCATAGTTGTCATGCTAGCATTGGGGAGATTGTCATACCATTTTCTAGCATTCCCATGAAAAGTGGTGGAGAAAAACTTCATCTCTACATCTTCGACATCATCACTGACAGGATGGAGTCCAAAGTAAGAATACAAATCATTCATATGATGGTCATATATTTCCCGATCACTACCAGTGAATCTAGGGAGACACCTTCCGTACCTCAAGGGAAATTGTTGAGGGCATCCAGAGATTTTACTCATGTCTAAAGGGATGTAGTTTTCTGGATCCCATTCTGAAGTCATAGATGGCTTCTTCATCAAAGGAGTTAGTAGATAATTTTATTGAAACTATCAAAAGATATGGGAAAACACCCTAAGTGGAGTCATTGGGTAATCTTGTAAGATAAAGACTCTTGAATCAAGGCTTACCGAAAAGTGTCGTCTTGAGGAGAATTGACTCAGTGTTCCCCAGCAATGGCACCAAAATCTTATCACACAATTTGTAGTTAAGGCTAGAGACAGATGGAAGAAGGTCAAACTGGACAAATTGAGACTATCCCACTGTTGTCACCTCAATGGGATAACTCTTTCTATTTAGGAAGGTAAGGCCCAAGGGAGACATCCGAGGTGACCTGGGGTTTTGAGAAGACAAAGGCTTATGGCTGAGTAATATTATTCCACCTCACAAGTCACCATTGATCAGAAAGTTCGGCTTAGTAGCCAAAAAAGATAAAATATAACCGTAAATAGTAACCAAGAAGTGTACCTGCTCAAGACAAAGCAACAAAGAAACTATACATGTTCAAGATCACTTGTTGGTTATTACTTCATATAATCAATGAATTTATGATAATAAGAAATTGAGAAATAATATTGTCAAAGTAAATCAATGTTTATACAATAGCAATGATTACAATATCACTTCACAATAAATGCTAAAGAAACTTTAGTGATGAATGGAAATCATTGTAACAATATCAACACTTTAGAAAAAATGCCTTAACCAATCATGTAATTTCTTTAAAGGTAAACCGAATGTTGCATAGAGGCGTTTATAGCATAAAAAAGGTAACGACAAGAATAGGGTTAGTAGGATTAGTCTAGGCTAGGGTTAGAAGTAGTTAAAGGTTGTTCAAGAATGTTTAGAAGTTGTTTGTGATCAAGGTACTCATTACAAGAGGTCTTAGATCAGTGCGCTACTAGGGAATATGGAGTCAAAGATAGCTTCAAATGTTGAAGAGCTAAATGATAATGATAAAACTAAAGAAAAGAGGGTTGGATGTTGAGGTGTTGCTAAAGCAAGGCCTAAAAAATGAAACACTAGGGGAGAAAGGCTCACTAAGGTGTAGAAACCCTAGGCCTTAGTGATTTATCCTCCTTATTTAGCTTATTGAAAAGATGAAATCAATTAGCTTGAGTAAGAATTTATATGGATTTCTATCGTGTAGTTTGTATCAAGGATAAACGAGAGATGTAAAGAGATAAACTGGCGTAATTGAACCAATCCTACCCAATGTCACCTCGATAGGAGGGTTCTTTCTGTTTAGGGAATTTAAGCCCAAGGGAGACGTCCCCGATGACCTAGGGTTTTGAGAAAGGAAAATGGATTGTAAGAGAAAGGTAAATTCCCCCCCTCATAACTTACCACCGAGCAGATAGTCCGACTAACAACCAATAAAGAGAAGTATAACCAAGAAAATATAGATGCACCTTCCTGAGACAAAGCAACAAGAAACCGATATATGGAAGCTTTCTCGCTTGGTTAGTACTTCATATAATAATGACTATCTTATACATATATAAGAAATTGAATTATAAATATTGACAAAGTCAATGTTTATGAAATAACAATGATAATACATGTCACTTCTTCAATAAATGCTGAGAAAACGTGGCCTTCAATGTAACAATCAACACTTCATTTAAGTAATGCACTTAAATCAACCATTCAATTGATCAAAAGTGAAATGTTAGCTGCACAATGATGTTTATAGCAAAATATGACGACAACACTTAGTTAGTAGGGTTATTCCTAGGCTTGGGTTATAATAGTTAGGGTTTCATTCAATGTATTGAGAGTGGTTTTGATTATAATACTCACACGATAGGTCTTAGATCAATGTGTTTCTTAGGGTTAATGGATTTAAAGGGAGGATGCAAGAGCTGAAGGATAAAAAAAATAATAATGCTAAGTACTAGAGGATTAAGCCTTGAGGTGTTGCAAGAGCAAGGCCTCAAGGACAAAAACCCTAGCGGAGAGAGGCTCACTTTGGTGTAGGGGAACTAGGACCTAGTGCTCTGTCCTCCTTCCTTAAGTCAATGGAAAAAATGGCTAGCTCTAAAAAATGGCATAAGACTAAGAAAAGAGGTTTTACAAGGAAATGTGTTGCTATGGCAAGGCCTCTCTAGCAAACCCTAGAAAAGTTGCTCATTAAGGTGTAGCAGGACTAGGCCCTGATGTGTCTCCTTTCTCTTGGCTCAAAAAAATAAAATGGCTAGAAAGAGAACATGGGGAAAGAGTGTAGGTAAGGCTAGGATCTTTCTCTGTTCAAATAATGGCTAAAAAGTCTTGACAGGGACATGAGAGAAGGACCTACAATGTGTGCTTGTCACCTAGGTTTCATTCAACAAATTTATAACAACAAATGCAAAAAATAACAATACAACGATTCAATTAAGAATTTTTGCAGAAATTCATTTACATTTCACAAAGAAACCTCATAACAAACCCTAGTTGTAACACCTTCCATCAAGAAATTTGTTAAAAATGACAAAAGATATCCAAAATGCCTTCCTTCAACAAGTGTGCCTCACAACTTCAGCCAAAGAACCCAAGTGTAGCGCTAATTTCAGAACTCACTAATGAGTGAGTGAAACATGATGAAAATATGAGAGTGAAAACCCTCAATATATACCATACCAATGACCTTAATTAAGTTTTAGGTCACCAAATGCTCGATAAGGACAAAATACCCAATAATATTGTTTTACATTAAAATGTCATAACTTAAACCCTAATCAAGCAATAAGAAAGACATCATGCCCCTTCTAGGGTGACGTTAGCAATTTCTAGGGAAAATGTAGCCTCCTAGAGAAAAACGTCAACCCTCCTTGGGCTTCTCAAACCTTCCACACATGTCAAACTGTCATTATTGTCTCCCAAAATGTCCATGAAGCTGGATGATGTCATGATCCTCCTAGGTGACGTCCTGGGCCTTCTAAGGCCAACATTCTAATGAAGGGGGCACGATCCCCCTAAGTAAAGCTCTGCTAGAGTGCCTCTATGGAACTTCCTCCCCTTCTCTGGTGCAAACACCTATGTCCTGCCTATGCCCCTTGTTGGGGTCTCAACATCTATCTGGTGGGATCTTCAGCCCCATGGAGATCCAAACTAATCATCTCCCTATGTCTACCTGTCCAATATGGTACCTGTCTCTTGGGTATGATTCTACACATCAACAGATACACCCTCCATGGGCTCATAAGTCATAGGGATCATCGCAATGCCAATCACATCCAATCATCAACATTATTAAACATGTGCATAAAACCTCTTTTATTCAGTCAAGTGCTCAAAGATATTATACAAATCTGCAATGCAAGTTTGGAGGAAGTGACAGGGTGTCCTATTGGGCTAGTGTCCAGTGGAAAAGGGATTTTCTAGAAGAGATCAAATCCAATTCATGTAAATGGGTGAGGTGGATAAGGGATGTCCTGACAAGGGGTGCATTAATAGCATTGAAATGCATGGATTACCTATGGGTGCCTTTGTAGAAGGTGAATTGCACCTGTCCTCAATGCAATTGTTTCCAGGCCCATCCATGCTTTTTACTCTTTATCTTTTATTTCATTTTCTTCAAGAATATAATCGGGGGACACTGTCCTGGCATGGTGACCAATCGTGGCAATGTTACCCACAATAGATTTCACATAAATGAGAAGGTTGGTTCGTGATGAGACTCCCTTTTTCTTGGCCATGAAACCAAGAGCCACTACCTTGGCATGGTAACCAACTACTATTAGTGTCATACCACTAGGTTCTCATGGACCTAATAGGCTGGCTCATGATGAAACCCCCTATCCTCTGACTAGGTCTTGATTTATTATTTTTTATGGGTACTTCTTGTGTCTTCCTGAGAATCCTTTTACTTCTTTCTCGGGGATCCCTGGGTGAAGCATCTCAAGGTTTTATTTTAGGATTTTATATTTTTCCAGCTTGCTCTTACCTTCTCGGCCTTTAGCCCCTTCTTCCCACAAGGCAAGGTGCAACCCTTAAATGATTAGCCAACCCAATACCCAAACCAATGTAATGGGATGGATGAGCGAGAAGTAATATGGAAAGTGGTAAGTATGAAGGGAACAGATGATGACCTTTCATGGATCCCCCCAGTGGAAACTCAAGAAATATAGGCACAGGCTTACTAGGGAATCCTATCATTCCCCCTAGACATGGTCAAGTGGAAAAGTATAAGATCCAAGCACCCGTTAGAAATAAACAGAATTGGATGCACATATTCAAAGGTTTTAAGAATCAATGTGACACATACCATGATACCTAGGTTCATTACCTCATGGAGCAAGAACCATCTCTGATACACGACCAAGCCGAGGTGATGGATGTTGCTACTGCTCGCAAAGTGGAGGTGTTGAAAGGAAGAAAAGATGGGCCCTCGAGGGCCATGCTCAAGTCGATCTAGCTCTCGGTACTCCATGTCTAGGGCATGTGAGCCTTGAGACATAATCTCCTAGTTATCCCTAAAAGTGGGGGATACCAGGTCCAAAATTCTACTTTCCAATTTTTAGGGTTTTGTTCTATTTTTAGGTCTTATTTCACTATTTAGAATGCTCATGATATAAATGATGTGTTTTCTTTAAGAATATCATAGGATTGAGAATGAAACCACAATAGCAACCCTGATATTTGTTGATTTCTTACAAATTTCACTTTCATATTTTGTTAACATAAACTATAGGATATGGTAGTGTACCAACACACAACATAGATATAAAAAAGAAATCCAATCAACAAATTTCATATTTTCCTTTTGAATGATGAAATTTTGTATTTTGTATTTTTTTAAGATGCAGCTCAAATTTTATGATAGTGGCTATGATTTTTTTGTTTTTGTTTATATAGGTCACTAAAATTTAAGATAGATATATGAAGTTGTTGCATTTCTCAAAACCATTAATTTTTAATTCCTTGAGATATATAACAATGTAATTTTTTTTATATAAATAAAAATATTAATATTTCCAACAAACACATATATGGAAACCTTCGTCATCTTAAAAATAATCTAAATCTACCATACCTTCATTTAACTTATAACATAAATAAAACCCAGTATTATGATCATATACCATTGCATATATTAAAAGTCAACAATCATTCCATTACATAGGTTAGAAGTCAACAATCATTCCATATCATGTAACTGATCAAAATTTCACTCCACAACAATTTGAGAGCATTCATCACATTGCTTCATTAATGTTACTAAAAATACAAAGGACAAAAGAAATTTATTCTATCCAAACCATGCATCACATTACTCTTTTAATATTTTTTTTTTTTAAATAAACCGGTGGACCCTGTTATATTATCAAAAAGCAAGAGTATACAGTGACGGGTGGTAACACCAGCTGTCCTGCCTGAGTAGGAAACCAGGACATCTGGGTTTCCTATGCCATGTGCAATTTAGTTATCAAAAAATACAATTGCATGCCCTGCCTGAGGGAAACCAGGGCGGGAGTGCCATCAAGTTACAAAAAAGAGATCATGTCTAACCAAAAGGGAACTGCGACAGACTAACTAAACCAAAATAACATAAAAAACTTCTAACCAGAGCCTCTGCTGAACTGTTTGCTCGAGATCGCTCGCTTGTAACCTGCCCAATGCCAACCTGCTGGAATCGAGTACTTCTGTGCGCATGTTGGGCACTGCTTCTTTGGAGAATTCTTCGAGAGTGCTGCAAAGAGCATGTCTATCCATTGATCCATCCTGGCTAGATGAAAGGCCAGGTTGTCTAGCATGCTACGAAGCTCAAAGACGAGTGGTAGGTGCCAAAGTTCTGAGAAGGTGGCCTGGTCCATCCATCCCCTGTCGCCAGAGGTCCTCGTGCCAGAGTTCTTTGTTGTACCTACGCTGGAGTCTCTCGGTGGTCGAGGCGGTGTCCACTTATCCTCCACCCGCTCTTTGGTGTCGTCGAGTGTTTCTTCCTCTTCGACGATGTAAGGTGGATAGATGTCCTTCTTTGTGACACTGTGTTTCCCTAGGTGTGCTCCAGGCTGTGGCCTGCGCTCTTCTAAGTGTACTATGGGAGGGTGACTTTGCATTGCCTCCTCGAGGATAATTTCTTCAAAAATTTCCATGGGAGGCGACCAAGGACTTATCCTCCATAGAATGGACGCCAATGTAAGAGCTTTTTCAAATCGTTGTATGCATTTTCGCCAGGATTTAGCCTTGTACCAGGATGCCCTCGGCGCGACTTGCCTCTGAGCCTGGGCATGGTGGAAACCCCTGGAGGACTGGGTATGGGGGGAGGCCGGAGTGGCAGGTCGGCTTCTTCCTTTACTGTCCTTGCCTGAGGTCGTAAATACCACTCAAAAAAATGAGCTCTGCATAGGGCCAATACATCTCTCCCCTGTCTCTTGTCACTATAAAATCCGATAAAACTTTGCTCGCGATCGCCATTAACACTAGGTCGATAGTGCTCTGTCGCCTGGTACCTCTCTTGCGTGCGAGAGGGCTCATCACTTTAAGGTGGCTGGTGCAAGCCATAGTTCAATTAATCAGCGGTGGGATTGCACCGGTTGATGCCATAAATTGATGTCCCCACAGCCTCTCGCGTGTCCTCATTTGAGCGCGTGGCACCCCATCCGGGGAATTACTCTCTTAATCTTAATACATACATATTGTAATAAAATATCGTCCATATATTAATATGGAATTCCTCAAAGACGAATTTGCATTAATGTTACGAACAAGAAAAAGAAAAATAAATAAATTTATCCCAACCTTGTGTCACATTACTTCCTTAATCTGAATAAAGATATCTTGTAATAAACTAGGGTCCATATTTTAATATAGAAGTATTCGAAAATGCATTTCTATTCTAATATTTTTGAAATAACATAGTTATATTTATAATATAAAGATTTTTGAAATAACATAGTTTTATTGTAAAAATTATATTTTTATGGTTTAATTTATCAATTTGTTTTAAAAAGAAATTATTATTTATACGTCCATACACCCACTCATAAAAATAAATTATTATTTATATTATAATTTTTTTTGAAATAACATAATTTTATAATAAAAATTATAATTTTATGGTTTAATTTATCAATTTGTTTTAAAAAGAAATTATTATTTATACATCCATACACCAATGATAAAAAGAAATTATTATTTATACATTCATACACCCAATGATAAAAGTACATGTTCCATATAAAATATATCGAAATTTTCTAACTTTGGGTGACTAAATTACATAATAGAGGTTCTCACACAGTAAGCAAATACGGAGCATCTCAGTCATATCAAACATCTAATGAACATAAAGAAACGTGTCATAATACAAAATAGTGAAATGTATGAATAGTTTGAAATAGCGAAATGTATGAATAGTTGAAAATTTCAGTTGGCTGAATGTTAAATAAAATACAATTTGTGCTTCACCAAACGCCTTCAAAATAATAAATGATACCAAACATCATTCTAAAAGCGACAACAAAAGCCAAGTAGTTCGTATTATCTATGAAAAATATTGCAACTATGGGTTACTTTTTTTATTCCCATGAAATTATATTGTGTAACATCCCGCTCTTGTGCATTGAGCGAACTTATTCTTTGAGGACACTTGCTCGCAAATGATCCAGATTACTATACTATTAAACATTTGATTTTGATTATGAGATGTTATGGGTTGATGACATGTTGTTTTACTGCATTGACATAGACATGTGTTATTGACTCGGTTTTACTGAGTGTGCAGGATCTTGGACCTCGAGGATGCAAAGGCATCGATGGAACCCCTTGGACTCTGGATCGAGTCGGGGAGTGTACCATTGAGGTTTGATTGTTTTATGTGATATTAGTGCATCTGATTAGATGATATGATATGGATATATTCTTACATGATTCATTGATGATGGAGGTTGACGATATCTTGCCGATCAGACTCACATGTGGAGTAAAGGGGTCACACATGACTACTAGAGAGGTTGAGGAAGAGGTGTGGACAACAATCCTGCCACAGCCTACTAGCACTCCTATCGTGGMTCTAACTGTAGGTTAACATTTACCTAGTTCGAGAGGACTGACGATGCCATGAGGGCATATTGCGACAGTCTGTCACGATGATTCTAAGGGGTGTGAAATAAGGCGGGGGCCKTATTCCTTAGAGGCCCTTAGTCTCGCACAAGTTCACCTGGTAGAGTATTGACTTCAGGGAATTTTTATGTCTACCAAGTCAGTCAAGAGGCAAGTGGCACCCTTGGAGCACGTACTGTGTTTTGAAGGGCATGTCGCGCACTGGAAACAGGTGAGGCGAGTGGCACCCTTGGAGCACCTAGTGCATCCTGAAGGGAACATAGCGTTATTAATGATAAGTGAATGAACCCAGATGGCCTTAGGACTAATAACGTGATGAGAAATTTTTAAAACAAATTTCTTATAAAAATTTCGCCCATGAAAATTAAAGTATACGTCTAATTTACTAGTGGAAGAATTTTCTCTATCCTTTATAAAAAAAAAAGGGGGAAAAACAATCTATATATTTATAAAAAAAAAATTAATTATAATAATATTTATTTTATTGTATTATGATAATTAAAAGTTAATTTCTACACCTACCAAATTGAGTTCTAAACGAAAAGGGGAAAGAGGGAAATCTAGAATAATTAGGAAACTAGGAAAATAGGGAAACATAGAAAGAATAGGTAAACACAAGGGGAAAAGCATAAAGTCAAACTTAGTAAGGTATCTACCATTTATGAACTTTCTGATTTTAAACTGAACTAGAAAATTAATAATGGGGAAAGTCATTAAAACCTATAAGAGAATTTGGGGACACCTAGGAGCGATTCTAGGAGTGACTCTAGGTGGGTGAGGGAAATAAGGGTAGTTAATTAACTAAATAAATTAACTTATGGAGGAAGGAAGGGGATGGGTGACACATGTATGGGGAGGAATTTTTATGAATTAATTTATTAAACTTTAAATAAAATGGGATTTGGGAAAACAAGGGACTTCGAAACTCTATATATTGAAGGGAGGAGAAGGATAAAGGATCTCTTCTGTTTGTGTAACATTATGCTGCAAAAATATCTACTTGACTGACTTAGCTTGTGGGAGTTGGGATACCCATCTCGGTGAGGAGTGGTAGCTCGACCTTGCGAGGCAAGCTGGGAGATAGCAGATTCTCTGGTTAGCTTGTGTGGTCCCCTTTGCGGCTCAGGGGGCTATGGGGGAAGAAGAGTACCCCTAGCATTGGTTGGGAGGTACCAGTGAAGTCTTGACAGTCAGCAAGAGGGAGCTGCACGGAGCGAGCGGGACGTCAAATCAGAGAGAACGATCATGCAACAATACACTTTCTTCATTTTGTATGGTAGATTGTAGTAGTAATATGCTTTGAATCTGCATGTTTAGTGGGTAAGTAAATTCATTCTCTAGCTTTCTAGTTGTTGACTGAATTTTCCTTATCCTAGCTCGATGATTGATAGGCTCCCATGGCCTTCAATTCCTGGCATGTCTTAACCACCTTAGGTGTATTGATTTGTGAAGTTTGTGGTTGTTTTTCCCTTCATCCCTAGCTCATCAGTTCTCACTTGAGAAGTCGGCCAGGAGCCTAATCTATGGTTGTCGCTTTGACGTTAATAGACCTATGGATCTCAACGCCCTTCTTTTTTTTGCGTGGATGATGAGAAAAGGACGTTCATATTATTAGTATACCTCCATTGTTGTTCTTGGTTGATTGTTGATTATGCCATCTGGAAAAGACCTATGTGTATGGATTATCTTCCATCATGGTTGGTTTTTCACTGCGCCTTTACTCGTAACATCCCTGCAATCATTTCCATGAATTTTTCCATTGGATCCTTGCGTTTCTCTTATTGTTTGCTGTGTTGTATTGGTATTAAGGCAATGGAAAAATAATTGACTCCCTGTCTTCTTTTTATATTTGGTGCTATGGCAATGGAAAAAACAAAATGACTTCATGCCTGCATTTTTTTATATTGGGTATTTTGGAAATGGAAAAATGAAATGATTTCATGTCTGCATTTTCTTGTATATTTGGTATTCTGGCAATGGAAAAACGAAATGACTTCAAGCCTGCATTTTTTATATTGGGTATTCTAGCAATGGAAAGACAAAATGATTTCATGTTTGCATTTTTTATATTGGGTATTCTACAATGGAAAAATGAAATGATTTCATGTGCATTTTTTTATATTTGGTATTCTGGCAATAGAAAAATGAAATGACTTCATGCCTGCATTTTTATATTTGGTATTCTGGTAATGGAAAATAAAATGATTTCATGTCTTCTTTTTATTATTTGGTATTCCGAAAATGGAAAAACGAAATAACTTCATCCTGCATTTCTACATTTGGCACTCAGCCAATGGAAAAACAATTAAATTTCTAAGTCCGCGTCTTGCACTTAAGAATTTATGTTTTCTTTATTACCTCTTGCCTAGAAATTCGCCCCTCTCTCGAATACATTTAGTTTTATTGCTGGGGCGATTTTTTCCCTTGTTGAAGGCTAAATTAAGAATTGGAAACTTACTACTATTGGATTCCTGGGAATGCCCATGTTTTGTCTTTCAAAATATGACTGATATGTAGTTGAACTACCCAAGATTTTTGTCATTTAATTTGAGACTCAGATCATTGTGGAATGACCAAGTTTTTGTCTTTTAAAGGTTGACTGATATGTTGTTGATTGCCCATGATTTTTTCATTTATTCCATGACTGAGATTGTCATGGAAGGCCCACTCTTTTGACCTTTAAAAATTGACTGGTGTGTTGTTAATTGCCCACCATTTTGGGTCATTTAAATTCATGTCTGAGTTTGTTGATTAAACGCACACATTTTGGATATCAAAAAATTGACTGAGTTTGTTGTTAACGCCCACTTTTTTCTATTAAAACGATGGAGTGAGTCGTTCTTAAATGCCCAAGAATTGTCCTTAAATTATAGCTTGTATTTGCTAAGGTATGGCATAACATTTCGCCATTAACTGTGACTACGTCTTGCTGCTGGTGTGACAAGGTTTTTTCCCCTTTAAATTGTTGACTATGGTTGCTGGAATGGATACAAATTTGCCTTAATTGTTGCCTGTGTGTTATTATATTATTGCCATATTAATTTCCAGGATAATTTTCTACAGTGAGTTATTGAACAACAGTTTCCTTCTTATTGATTAATTTCAACAACAAGTTAAATGGCTAATAGTCATGAAAATTGCATGGTTATTGCATTATTAATTGTTTGTTAATAGTTATGTCAATTGCTTTGTGAATTGTTATACTAATTCCCAGGTTAATTAACATGTTAATTGCCTCATCATGCTATATTACTTGTTAGGATAGCAGTCATGTAAATCGTTGTGTTATTGCTAAATTAATTGCTACATTGACTATTATGTCAATTGCCTTGTTAATTGCGATATTAATTGTTAGGTAACAACTATGCTAATTGCCTTGTTAAATTTTTACAATGATGTTAATATTTAGCAGTTTCTTTATCATTATTAGTAAGATAGGTAGTATTGTTGATTCGGTCAATATAGATAGACCACACGTCGAGATTTAATTGCTCATAAGTGTTATAATGGTAGCATTCTACAATAAAATCATTAATGTTGTTAATTAAGTTGATGTCTAGTTGGATGGAGATTTGGATTAATATTGAATTGCCCAATTAGACTGTGATTAATGATTAAATGAGTTTAGTAAGTGTTGACCCAAGTAGAGGTTAACATCGCTAAATTAAAATGTTGTTAATGATTAAATTGTGATGCATAATTGCCGAATTGATTCGTAGTTGATGTTATTTAGATTGAATTTGATGATTTAATTGTGATGAAGAATTGTCGAACTGATTCGTAATTGATGTTATTGAATGAATTTAATGGCTAAGGTATAATGTAGAATAGTCGATTGGATTTTATTTAATGTTAATCTGATGTTAAGTTAAAGGTCGATTTATAATTTAGACTTGCTAAAATTAGATGGGTAATCGATGCCAAAACAAATTGTAACTTGATGTTCCCTGTTAGAATGGAACCCATGTTAAATTAGAATGTAATCATGGACCAGTTAGCCTGGGTGATTGGTGGGGTCGGGGATGATGTCATGTGGGCTAGCGTCACCCCTTGTCTTTGTTCTTTTGTGTCTCATTGACCTTTCGTGTGGGGGTAGGTATAGTCTCCCAGTCAGTTTTAGGTTCCTAGAATGTCGATGTTTTCTAGAGTCCTTCGTCTGGATATCTTATGTATGCACCAAGGTTATTAACGCATCTATCACCTGGGAATGACATGATTCCTGATGCGCATATCATGGCACGCCTTATGGGTTAGCAGTGAATGATATCTTGGTTGGAGTTGGTTCCTACCATGTGAGTGTGGCTGAGCATCGTATGTTGACTTGGGTGCATGTGTTGGTTCACGTGCATTGAGGTTATATTCTTCTTCATCAACTTCATTATGTCGGGAAGGGGAAGTTGTCCCTTAGCTTGTAGGTGTGTCTTGTTGCGTCGGGCAGTTAGTCGTTACTCCTCGTTATTTTGTGTCTATTTTTCCCAGTTTTCCTTGTTCCTTTGCGTGGTGTCGTAGTTTCCTATTGCCTGGGTTGTGTGCTTCTATTCTTCATCTGTGGTGTGGTCAAACTTTTGTCGTCATTTCCTTCATTCCCCTTAAATATTAGAAAAAACCCCCCCCAAAAAAAATGGCTACGCCCATGGCCGTAACACTGGGGACGTTACAGATTGGTACCCAGATAAAAAACATAACAAAATGTGTTTTTCATGTCATAATCACACTCTGTGTACCCTGCAAGTGAGTATTCTTCAAAGGTTTTATATCCAAAACCAAAGTTAATTGTACATGCAACATATATTAATATTCTTTTTCCAACTTTCTAGTGAGAATCATTGGAGGATCCCATAAATATTGAAGCAAAGCTTGCTGGAACCATTTAATTATATCTAGTTGCAGTAAGGTACATTAAACTACCCACTAGCCTTTTATATAATGTAGAATCAACTGTTGAACCTTCCTCTCATTTGTTCAACTTTGTTCCTATTGCAATATATGTTTTTGTTGGTTTACATATATCCATTCTAAATATCTTTAGAATGTTTGTACCATACTTTTATTGATAGACCAAAATACCATGAGTAGATTGTTCAAATTTAGTACCCAAAAAATACTTCGTGAGTAAAATATCAGTGATCTCAAACTCATTTTTCATGGCAGCCTTAAGTTCATCTTACATGAAATTGATTGTGTGAATCATATCATCAACATAAAGACAAACAATAAGTATTTTACATTGATGATCAATTTTTTAATACAGAGTTGGCTCATTGCTACTCCTAATGAATCAATTATTGATCATATAGGAGTCAATTCCACTATACCAATCTCTTGGAGCTAAAACCTTTCTTCAACTTGTACTTTTTTTCCTCTTGTCCTTTGACTTCATAACTAGCTCGTTGACCCACATAAACTTCCTTTTGCAAAATGCCATATCAGAAGGTTGACTTTAGATCTAACTAAGAGACTTTCCATTTGTTCTGAGTTGCAATAGCCAAACTCATTCTTATTGTGTCTAACCTTTCTACTAGAGAAAAGGTTTCGCCATAATCTCTGCCATGTTTGTTGAGAGAAACCCTTGGCAACCAACCTTGACGTATGTTTCTCTATGTTTCCTTTCTCAATAACCTTTGTTTTGTAAACTCACTTAACTCTAATGCTTGATTTATCTTCTCGCAAATCAACAAGATCCCAAGTCTTGTTATTTTCTATGGCTTCAATTTCATCATTCATTGCTTTTACCCAGTGTTCCTCTTTGACTACTTCTTCAAAGTAGGTTGGTTGAATGGATAGAAATGAAAGATGACCTTGTAATTCATAGTCATCATTTTGATGATATATTGTTGAAGAGGATGAATCAATGCTGGAAGAAGAAACATTTCCAGACTTTTCTTCTTGTCTTTGCACGTGTAGTCTTGGAAGTCTTTGTGGATTTACTTGTTATTATGAACTTTATGTTTGTTCATCAATGTGTTGCAATGGATTTTGGCTATGCATTGTCTCATTTTCTTAATATTCCATGATTTTTTCTCAAGGAGTTTAACATCTCCCTTCACTAGAAATTTCATGGGGACTTGATTATAAAGTCTGTATGCTTTTCGCTTTTCACTTTCATCCAATGAAGATACACTTTTCACTTCTATTGTCAATATTCTTTCTCATTTATTCAGGTATATGTGAAAAATCAATGCATCCAAAAATTATGAAGTTTGACACATTTATCTTAGTGCTACTCCAGGGCTCTTGGGGTACTTTATCCTTCATAATGGTTCTTGAAGATCTGTTCAAAATATATATTGCTTCAACCTAATAATCATTGGACAGGTCCTTTGTTCTGAGCCTGCTACTAGCTATGTTCATGATAGCTAGGTTATTTCTTTCATTCACTCCATTCTACTTTGAAGTGTATCTAGTTGTGGTGTTTGTCTCCAAAAATCTACAAAGTCTTTTGAGTTGTATTTGTTGATGATTACAACTGCGTGAGACATCCTCCAATACATAGAATGAGTGAGTCACCCTATGAGATATCCCATTTGTTGGGTGTGCCCATGATATGGGTGTGATTTTCCTCTCTAAGACGGATATGGAATGTTGTGTTCCCCTTCTGTGGGGTGAGGAATCCGATGAGTTGGGTGTGCCCATGATATGGGTGTGTTGCTCCTCTCTGATATAGATATGGAACATTGTGTGCCCCTGTGTGGGGTGAGAAAGCCCATGAGTTGGGCTTTTCCATGATATGGGTGTGGCATTCCTCTATGAGACGTAAATGGAATGATTTGTTCCCCTATGCAGGGAACATGCCCATGAGTTGGGTGTTTTGTTCTCTCTGAGATGGAGATGAAATGATGTGTACCCATGTGAGGCATTAAAGACCCCATGTGATGGGTTTATTTTTCTCCTCTATGCAGATATTTGAGATGATGTGATACTCGAGCTGATTCTCATGTGAGACTCAGTGAGATAGAGATCTGTTGAGTAGGATGTTCATGTGGTTGAGCATAGGTGGATGTGATCCCAGTGGTTCAGAACTAGTTAGTGTGTATCCTGATGATTCTCCTATGAGACAAAATGAGATAGAGATCTATTGACTTGGACATCCCTTTGGATGAGCACTAGTGGTTGTGTGAGATCCCTTTCTATATTGTCTAAGAGTCAGACTTATATTTAACCCTAATTAAGATTTAAATAGTAGAGGCCGACCCCACCATAAAGTGAAAGATAATTAATATGGTAATTATTAATTATATTATGAGTTGATGAGGTTGTCCATGTTCAGCCAATAGACACCACTTTTGATGTGTCTGATCTAATATAAATAAAGGTGATTTCGTCATTGAGGAAACACAACACACATGTGAGTTTGGAAATTTCAGGAAGTAGTTGTTCAAGGGCTGAAGTGTGCACCTCCCTTGGGCACTACACTTCTTGGTTTTGTGAGCACCATTTTGTGTGCTAGGTTTATGAAGTGGGAGGTCTTTCTCTTGAATAATATAGAAAATGATTGGTTGGGTTTTATTCCCTTGTTGAGAAGGGTTTACAAGGATACTTATTGTGTACTTGTGCATGGTATTTCTTCTTGTGATATTAGTTAATGCAACAAATTGTTTATGGTGTAATTGGAATTGTCTATGGTTCAAGTAAAATGCTAAAAT
Organism: Picea mariana; assembly: GCA_032191745.1. NCBI lineage: Eukaryota > Viridiplantae > Streptophyta > Pinopsida > Pinales > Pinaceae > Picea > Picea mariana. The sequence continues at coordinate 111,075 of JASDQU010736046.1, forward strand.
TGGAAAACAATTCATGCTCAAGCCTATTGTAGTGAAAAAATCAACATGGCTTCAGAGCATAGTTCTTGAAGAACCCATTTCAGCAGCATCTACTAGTCATACCTCCTCTTTTGAAAAACCGTACGACCCTCCTATGGCTTCCAGAAATTCGGTATGACCCTCCTTTTCCATTTTCAGCTCTTAATACTTGGATGTTGGGGATAAATTTTTCATAAAAGAGTATGGCCTCCTCCAGCACACCTCTAGATACTTTAAGAGTGAAATTCCGAGCATTTTGAATTTTTGGCCCTAGGGTTTCCAAGATGCCGCAATTTTCTACATATTCTAGTTTTAGGGGTTATGCAGCTCATTGAAGGAGATTTTTAGCTCACTGGTATTCTTGTGACTTTCTTAAATGTTATTGTTGACATTCATAAGACCAAAAAAACCTAAGGTTTCTAGACTACCCTACCCGATAGGTTTTCTAGCCTAGTTGACAAGGGTTTGTGAATAAATTCTAGAATATGAAGAACAAAACCTTGGTGGAAGATAGGCTTGACGGATCAAACAACTTCGAATCCTGGAATTGAATCATTTAGATCACCCTTGAAGAGTATGACCTATTGATTTTCCTACAAAATACTTTACCAGAGATACCTACCGATGAAGAGAAGGAAGAAAGAAAAAAAGATTATGTCAAGGCAAGCAATATAATCATCTACTCAGTAAAAGATCATCTCCTACCTCGTATTTCCAACCTGAAGACAACTTGTGAAATGTATGAAGCATTGAATAATATTTTTGAGATTGAAAACACTCTCAGAGCCCTTACATTGAAAGGCCATCTTCAAAGTATCAAGATGAAAAAAGGTGATATCGTTCCTACCTTCTTTATAAATATTTCAGAGATCATAGATCAACTAGGTGCCATTGGATAAATCATATCCGACAGATAACTTGTTTTGACCACTCCAAATAATCTTCCAAAAAATTGAGAACCGTTTCTTCAAAGCATCAATGGAAGAGAAAAACTACCTACTTTTGATTGTCTGTGGACATAATGTACGCAAAAATAAATTAGACTTAGAGCTAGAGAAGTGGAAGAATTCCCTCCCAATGGAAATCATTCTCTTGCACTTCATAAAAAGAAAGGAGGAATATTTAAAAGAAACTCCAGGAAAACATTCAAAGATGAAAAGACTTCATCAGCTTTAGGCTATGATCAGAGAAGAGACATGATAGAGATGTAGTGATTCAGATGTGAAAATTATGGACACTATGCGAGAAATTGTCCTACCGGAAAGAAAGGAAGATAATATGCTTCCACCACTGACAGTGATCTAGATCCACCTCAAAAGGAAGAAGACAAGAAATATCAGGATTACTTCCTCTAAACCAAATGCAATATTGAGCATGACTTCAGACCTAGGTAAATTGTTTTCTTTAATCATTAAACCTATAGTCGATTGCATCTTTGATAGTGAAGGGTATTATCCCTAGTGTGGGAGACCTCATGACTTGGAGAATTATCCATAGTACGGGAGTCCAACCTTTATTGAATGATTATTATTCTAGTACACGAAGCCATCCCTATGGGAGGCCATGTTGGTTATTATACTAGTATGAAGGTCATCAAAATACTGTAGAATTAGTAGAGGACATGAGAAGACATGATACGTATCAAGGTTAACAAAAAGGAAAGGGAAGATATATATCCTTCAAATTTAAGAGGGAGTTACTTGAATTAGAGGGAGCCAAACTATTTGAGAAGAAGGAAGAGACGTTACCTTCTCCCCTTTAGCAGTTCAGAGGGAGACAACCATTAATCTAGTTGATCCAGTTGCTTGAGTTGATATGACAGAGAAACTTCAATAGGCCATAAAAGGCCTATCTGGGTTTCACAAAATTTGCAATAGGCAGAGGGACATGCATCCTCTCAAGGCACATTATGAGAGAGCAAGAGACCAAAGATATGTTTTGGACTACTTTTTAGCCATGAGTCACATCATTAGTTCTGAGCCTTTTTCTCATGGAGAAGTGACATGTGAGAAGAAATGGAAAGATGCCATGATAGAATAATACCATTCTATCTTGAAGAATGATGTATGGGATATTGTTCTGAGACCATAAGGGAAGTCTGTGATGACTTCCAAGTGAATATAAAATATCAAGCATGCAACTGATGGAAGTGTCGAAAAATACAAAGCAATATTTGTAGCTAGAGGATTCTCACAAGTAGAGGGATTTGAATATGATGAGACATTTACTCTAGTATCAAGATACACTTCCACCCATACCATCGTTGCACTAGCTACATCCATGAGTTGGAAGCTACATAAGATGGATGGATTCTTAATGATTTTGGGATTCAGCAAGAGTGTTCTTGATCCAAACCTATATTATCATATTATTGGTGATGATTTCTTGATCTTGGTCTTATATGTGGATGACTTATTTCTTACCGGTTCAAAAAGACTTACTACTAAATGCAAGAACGCATTGACTTATGAATTTGAGCTACAGGATTTGGGTATGATGCACTACTTCTTGGGACTAGAAGTATGTAAGAGGACTGATGAGATTTTTTCCTGAATCAAGGAAAATATATAGTGGATATATTGAATAAATTCGGTATGAAATAATGAAAATCCATGCCTACACCAATAGTGATGGATTTGAAGAAAATGAATGTTGTTGATTCAAGTGAGACTGATCCATAGCTGAGAGGATCACTGATGTATATGGTTAACACCAGATCTGATATATGATATGTAGTGAGTGTACTTAGTCAATTCATGAGTCAGTCGAGACAAACTCACTCGATAGTAGCGAAACATGTATTGAGATACCCACGAGGAACAATTGGATATCGGATAACATATGAATCCAGTGTAAATTTGAGATTCTAGGAATATACTGATGCAGATTAGGCAAGGAGTGCAGTGGATCGGAAGAGCACATCTTGTTGTTGTTTTACCTTGGGGTGTACCACGGTTTCCTGGTGCAGCAGGAAACAAAGCTCTATGGCCTTAAGTACCTCAGAAGAAGACTATAAAACATTGTGATAAGAAGGGTTGTGTGAATCTCTCTGAGAACCCTATGTTTCACGATATATAGAAACACATTGAGATAAAATATCATTATATCAGAGACATGGTGCAAAGGAATGAAGTACACGTTCAATACCTTCCTACACATGAGCCGATTGCAGGAGGACAAATGGAACAACCATGTTAAAATCAACTCACCATGACTCCATGAGTGGGGAACATGTTGGAACTGCCTCTGGGATGATTATTACAAGTGGAAGATCAGTGATTTGGCCACTGACAGCCCCTGAAAATCAGGGATTTAGAAATCTTCGAAAATCCCCAAAGGAGGGAAAATACTTGGGCAAAAATTGTGAAATAGCATATGTAAGGAGGCATGACACTGCCAAGTATGCTAGGAAAGGATTGTGAGTCCTCTTGTTGTTATGAGCATTGCAGAGCGAGTGTGAGGCAAGGGGATAACTGCTGAAAAATTTGGAATATTGCTAAAGAGTCTCCAAGTTCACCCTCATGGATTCATGGTCAGGCTAGGGGGTGAATCAGGCAAGTAGTTTTGGCTGCCCTGTTCTATGATTGGGAGGAACATGATTGTTCCCTTTGTCTTCTTGTAGAATTGGATTAAGATATGTTGATCTACTCCTCTCTATTTTTGAATGGCTATGATTGATTGATGTCATATATTTGTTGAGCGATTATATCTAATTTATAGTAATGTAAACTATTTGAATGATCATATCTATTAGTTGTGAGGAATGTATGTGAATGAAACTGTATTTATATATATATTTGTAATACGTCTACTAGCATGTTCACAATCTGACTGTTGAAATATATATATTTGTTGCGGAAGATAAAATATTTTCATGGATATAATCCGTCTGTTGTCACGACGTTCGAAATTAGACATCCCAACCCTGGAATTATCCCTCCTATAAGTAAAACGCTAGGTGGAAGCACCTATAATTTAGTTATATACGTAAATAGGAAAAGGGGGCGATTAAAGTCAGTGGGGCAAATCCTTTCTATAGTCAAAGACCCGAAAAGCCAAATATAGATCCCATGGAACACCGATATTTAATCACCAAACTCTTATAAAAGTGAAATTTCATTTATCATGCACAGATCTAGTATTGTTGGTGTCTAATACACTGATTAAAGGAGACTCTAAGTGATTATAATAGAAATTACTTTTTACAGAAAAAATGTTGTCCTATTGTTTCCTTTTGTAGATTATATGCGTATAAATTCACAAGTTTAGATTTTCGGAATTTTGTTGGGTAAGCGGATATTGAATCCTTCTACACCTACTATTTCACAGAATGAAAGTAAGAATACTTGTACAAGGAAAAACATTAGAATTATGAAAATAATGTGAATTTCGGCATTCGGGACTTGTTGGTTACATTTATGCAAAGTTCCTTGCTTTTCCATACCCTGAATCCCAAAATCCCGATGTGCTAGTCCAACATCCTTCCACTTTTCACATTTTCAGAAGTTGTTGTGTGTTGTTGTTTGGTATTTGAAACACTAAAACCCCAGACCCCAAAATCCCGAAATGTTAGTTCCATGTTCCTTTTCGCAATTTTGGGAATTGTTTGTGTTTGATGTTTTGGCTTTTGAAGCCGCAGGATTTCGATCCCTGAAACCCCGAAGTGTTGCGCATTTTTTTTTCGCATTTCGGAAGTTTGTTTATGTTAATGTTTGGGCACTGAAACTCACGAAGTCCTGAACCCCAAAACCCCGAAATGCAGGTCTCACCTTTCCTTTTTCACATTTCAGAAGTTTGCAGATGTTGTTGTTTGGGTACTTGAACTCACGAAGTCCCGAACCCCGAAACCTCGAAATGCGGGCCCCACCTTTCCTATTCGCATTTCATAATTTTATGTATGTTGATGTTGGGCACACAAACTTGCAAATTTCTGAACCCCAAAATCCAGAAATGCGGGTCTCACTTTTCCTTCTTCACATTTCGAAAGTTTGTTTATGTTAATGTTGGACAATGGAACTCGCGATGTTCCGAACCCCGAAATCCTGAAATGTTGGTCTCACCTTTCTTTTTTTCGCATATGTTGAAGTTTGGGGCACTTGAACTCACGAAGTTCCGAACCCCGAAACCCCGAAGCGCTACTCCAACCTTCCCTTTGTTTCGCATTTCAGAGGTTTGTATATGTTGATGTTTGGCTTCTGTACTCGCGAAATCCTGAACTTTGGAATCCTGAAGTGTTGGTCACTTTTTGCGATTTTGGGAGTTGTTGTGTGTTGATGTTAGCTATTGTATTCGTGAAATCCTGAACTCTAAAATCCTGAAATGCTGGTCACTTTTTCTGATTTTGGGAATTGTTGTGTGTTGATGTTGGTTGTTGTACTCGTGAAATCCCGAACTCTAAAATCCCGAAGTGTTGGTCACTTTTCGCGATTTTGGGATTTGTTGTGTGTTGATGTTAGTTGTTGTATTCATGAAATATCAAACTTCAAAATCCCAAAATGATGGTCACTTTATGTGATTTCGAGAATTGTTGTGCATTGATGTTGGATGTTGTACTCGCGAAATCCTGAACTTTTAAATCCTGACATGCTGGTCACTTTTCGCGATTTCGGGAGTTGCTGTGTGTTGATTGGAGAATCTTCCTCCTGATTAGATTTATGGAAGTAATAGACCTGTTTACAAGTCACTTGTATAGTTAAATCTGTGTTGGTGTTATAGACATCATCAAATAAAAAAATATTGGTAATTTTTACAAGACTTTAAATAACATTGAAGGGAGGAATATACACTTATTGTATCATCGAATAGGAAGTTTTAAGTTGCATAGTAAATACAATCAATGACAGTAAGGTCTCTAAAAAACTTTCAGACTCAAGCTTTATAACAAAATCTTACTTGCTTGAAATCTCAAAACTTTTCATGGATAAATGTACAATAAATAAATAAATTTGTGACAGTTTTTGATATACATTACATATGCTATCAGAGAAAAAGTTACAACACTGGGCTTGAATAGGGACACATTAATTTCTTAGTATAGATTCTGATTTTTGAAAAACTAATAAATCTTGTGGATTACAAACATAAAGCTTTTATGTTTTGTGTTGAATAATGGCAGCTCAAGAAGGTGCAGAAATCAGGATGGAAGGGAATCTGTAGCAAGGACCTCCTGGAGATAAGAGACAAAAAAATAATGAAAGTTCACCCATGGAGGTGTTGGAAACAATGAGGAACCTTATTGTTGAAATACAGGTTTTCATGGCCGACAATGAAAAATTGAAGAAGGCACAACATGAACAACAACAGATAAATGAATTCCTAGTGCGTATTATAGTAACCAGGAAAAGCCCAAAAGATTTTAATCATGAGGAGGAGGTCAGCAAAGGGCCTCAAAGGATTCTAGTGCAAAATCAGAAAAATGAGACAGTTCGTCTAAAGGGACACCTTTAGTTGAAGACAAAACCATACTAAACAGAAAAAGAAAAAAAATAGACCACCTTGAAGGAGAATTTAAAAAGACTAAACCAACTACTTTTGATGGAGAATCTAGGACAAGAGAAGAAGTCGAGGCATGGTTGTTGGACATCAAAAAATACTTCCAAATCTACAACTATTCCAGCAACATGAAGGTCAGAATGGCCATCTACAATCTGAAGGGGAAGACCAACATTTGGTGGCAGGACCTAAAACTGGCCAAGGGCCTAAAAGAGAAATAGTTGGAATGGTTCGACTTCAAGAATTAATTCAAGAAAGAATACCTTTCTGAAAGCTATTATGAAAGGAAGATGAAAGAATTTTACGAATTACGACTCAGACAAATGACAATGGAGGACCTTATAAATAAGTTTTTAGAACTATTAAAGTTTGTACCATACATTCGAGAGGACAAGGTAAAAATCCATTGATTCTTAAGTTGTTTACCACAGACTTACCGGGACATAATTGAGTTTGACAACCCCAAATCCTTGAGTGAGGCATTCAGGAAGGCACGGATGTGCTATGACCAATATAAACAGTGGGTAGAGTTTCCCAAGACCTGGAAGGATAAGAAGCAAGATGGAATGCACCAGCGGAAGAAGGGATACCAACCAGCTCCTTATCGGAATGCAGGAAAAAGTTTCCCAATGAAGGATTTTCACTCCAATCATCCGAAAATGCAAGGTAGCGGTAAACCGGTAAACCTAGGAACGAAGAAGTTTGGGGACAACTCCCGTGAGCCATTAAGGTGTTGGGAGTGTGGAGAATCTCATCTAAGGAGGAACTGTCCACGTTTAATTGCAACAAATAGAACTATTTTCCACAATTTGCAGGAAGCCTCGATAGTGGGTGACATGGACAAAGGTCTGCATCAGATAAATGCAGCCATAGATGGTTGGCAAGCTGACCACCAGTCCTCGGTGGTAGAAATAGAAGGTAAAATCCATGACACTCAAATTTCTGTTTTAATTGACCCTGGAGCTACATTAGGTTATATTACTCCCAATGTAGTAGAGTCAAATAAACTTAAGAAACAAAAGCATGAAGAATCTTGGATTGTACAACTAGCAACAGGTGCTAAAAGAAAGGTAGTTAACTTTATTTTTAACCTTGATTTCATCTTAGATGGTCAAAATATAAGGACCAATCTGAACATCCTACCACTAGGGTCTTATGATATGATTATTGGGATGGATTGGTTAGAACAACACAAAGTAGTACTAGATTGTTATACAAAGATACTTAGCTATAAAGATAATTTTGGAACTATTAGAACAACCCAAGGCATACCAAAACCTGTATCAGTTAGACAAGTTTCAACGATGCAACTCAAGAAATTTATTAGAAAGGGATGTCAATTTTATGCCATCCAAGTGACGAATCTATTAGAAAAAGAAGATAAGCCCAAGTTAGAAGACTTTGTTGTCCTACCTGAATTCAAAGACATGTTTGTTGATGAGATACTAGAATTAACTCCTAGGAGAGAAATAGATTTCTCCATAGATTTACTACCCGGATCAGCCCCTATCTCAAAACCACCATACCAAATGAGTCTACCAGAACTGACAGAATTAAAAATACAATTACAGGAATTGTTGGACAAAGAGTATATCAGACCAAGTGTCTCACCATGGGGAACACCAGTCCTTTTTGTGAAAAAAAAAGATGGTACTCTAAGACTATGTATCGATTGTAGACAACTGAACAAAGTAACCATTAAGAACAAATACCCCTTACCCAAGGTAAATGATCTGTTCGATCAAGTTGGGAGGGCCAAGATCTTCTCAAAATTGGATTTATGATCCAGTTATCATTAGGTTAGGATAAAGTACCAGGACATAAAAAAAACAACTTTTTGAACAAGATACAGACACTACAAGTTTGTAGTCATACCTTTTGGACTCACTAATGCACCAGCCACATTTATGTGCTTCATGAATATCTTTTTCAGCCAATACTTACACAAGTTTGTAGTAGTATTTATCGACGATTTTATAGTCTATTCTAAAATGGAGGAGGAACATGATGAACACTTAAGAATAGTTCTGCAAACACTAAGGAAACACAAACTATACGCAAAATTTGACAAATGTGAATTTTATCAAAAGGAAATATAATATTTAGGACATGTCATTTCCTCTGAATGTATTGTCGTAGACCCGTAAAAGATAAAATCCATTATGGAATGGAAAGTACCTAAGGATGTGGCAGGTATCCAGTCATTCATCAGAATCACTAGATATTATCGTAGATTTATAGAAGGTTTCTCCAAGATAGCCTACCCTATCACGTCGTTACAAAAGAAATGGACCAAGTTTAACTAGTCGCAAAAGTGTCAAGATAGTTTTAACAAGTTAAAAGAATTATTGACATCAGCACCCTTTTTGAAGGTAGCAGATCCAGATAAAGACTTTATAGTATGCGTTGATGCAAGTAAAAAGGGACTAGGTGGTGTTCTAACTCAGGAAGGGCACGTGATTTGCTATGAGTCCCGGAAATTAAAAGAACATGAGCGAAATTATGTTACTCATGACTTAAAATTGGCAGCAGTAATACATGCCTTAAAAATGTGGCGACACTATATAATGGGCAGAAAATTCTTACTATTGACGGATAATAGCAGGGTGAAATATTTTTTTAACCAACCAGACCTTAATGCAAGACAAGGAAGGTGGCTAGCCTTCTTGAGGGAATTTGACTTCGAGGTCAAACATATCAAGGGTAAGGAAAATAAAGTAGCAGATGATTTAAGCCACATAATCCATGGGCTATTTGAGATAAATATCAGCAGGGAAAAAAGTGATCTGGAACAAAGAATAAAAACGACAGGTATTAATGACAAAAATTACACTAAGATGATGGTATAATTTAAAAATAGTATCACAAACACAGATAAACTAGAGATAAGTATCGACAAGAAGGGACTATTAAGATTTAAAAAAAAACTTTACATACCAGATTCAGCAGAGCTAAAATTAACCATTTTAGACGAAGTGCATAAGAAACCGTATTATGGCCATCCAGGGTACCAAAAAACAATAACAGCACTCAAACAACTATTTTACTGGCCTAATATGAAGGGCGAAGAAACAGAGTACTTGGCTAGGTGCCAAGATTGTCAGCAGGTTAAGGTTGAACACCAGAATCCAGCCGGCCTATTACAACCATTACTAGTACCAGAACGAAAATGGGAGACCATATCGTTGGACTTTATAACAGGTTTGCCTAAAACTCATAAACATAATGATTCTATCATGGTTGTAATCGATAAACTCAGTAAGTCCGCACACTTTATTCCTGTAAAGTCTACTTTTAAAGCTATTAATATTGTTGAAATATTCATGAAAGAAATTTTTAGACTGCATGGCATTCCTAAAATGGTGATTTCAGATAGAGACGTAAAATTCACATCCACTTTGTGGAAGGAATTGTTTGTAGGGATAAATACTAATTTGAATTTCAGTACGAGTTATCGTCCACAAACGGATGGACAAACTGAAAGGACAAACCAAATCATAGAGGATATGCTCCACATGTATGTAAGAACAAAACCGAACAAGTGGGAAGACTACCTACACTTGGTAGAATTTCCATATAACAATGGGTACCAAACTTCGGCTAAGTTGAGCCCTTTCGAAATACTGTACGACAGAAAGTGTACAACTCCAATTAGCTGGGATATCCCGGCTGACAGACTCATGGTTGGAGCAAAGATGCTCCAAGAAATGAAGAACATGGTAAGAAAGGTACAACAGAACTTGAAAGAAGCACATGACAGACATAAGAGCTATGCAAATTAGAAAAGAAAACACTTGGAATTTCAAGTAGCAGACCATGTTTAATTGAAGGTCAAAGCTCAGAAAATCTCGCTGAAGTTAGGGAACTGTGCCAACCTCACACCCAGGTTTTGTGGGCCCTTCAAGATACTAGCTCGAATTGGACCCGTAGCATATCAACTTGCACTCCCAGCTAATCTAAGAATTCATAATGTATTTCATGTTTCTTTGTTGAAAAAGTATATTCATGAACCTACTCATATGATTGATTGGAACTTGGTGCAGATGGAACCCGAAGGTGATTTCCAGGTGGAACCCCTACACATTCTGGACTAGAGAGAAATAGCACTTCAGAATAGAGTCGTCGCTTGGGTAAAGGTGAAATGGAATCACTTTAGTCCAGAGGAGGCCACTTGGGAATTGGAGGGAAATTTGCAGAAATCTCATCCAATCCTGTTCCAGGAAAGGAACGGACACTGAGGATAGTGTTTTACTGAAGGGGGAAAGGATGTGACATACCCCAAAAATAAAATATTTTTTTTATTTTTTTGTGATGGAAATTTATTTCCGTTTTTGGCAAATTCGAATCTGGAAAATCTTTGCCATTTATGGCAATTTCAAATTTCGAGTTTAATAATTGTATTTAATTAGTGTGACTATTGGGTAGAGATCTATTAGGACTCAACTAACTATTTGACTCTAACACTTGTATAACAACATAACAATTATATTAATTGCAGGAGGACAAATGAAACAACCATGTTAAAATCAGCTGACCATGACTCCATGAGTGGGGAACATGTTGGAACTTCTTCTGGGCTGATTATTACAAGTGGAAAATGAGTGATTTGGCCACTGGAAGCCCCTGAAAATTAGAGATTTAGAAAGTTGAAAAAATCCCCAAAGGAGGGAAAAGACCTGGGAAAAAATTGTTAAATATCATATGCGAGGAGGCAGGACGCTGCCAAGATTTCTAGGAAAGGATTGAGAGACCTCTTGCTGTTATGAGCACTACGAAGCGAGTGTGAGGCAAGGGGATAACTGCTGAAAAATTTGGAATACTGCTAAGGAGTCTCCAAGTTCGCCCTCATGGATTCATGGTCAGGCTAGGGGGTGAATCGGGCAAGTAGTTTTGGTTGCCCTGTTCTATGGTTGGGAAGAACATGGTTGTTCCCTTTGTCTTCCCATGGAATTGGATTAAGATATGTTCATCTACTCCTCTATTTTTTAATGGCTATGTTTGATTGATGTCATATATTTGTTGAGTGATTATATCTAATTTGCAGTAATGTAAACTATTTGAATGATCATATCTATTAGTTATGAGGAATATATGTGAATGAAATATGTATTTATGTATATATTCGTAATACGTCTGTTGGAATGTTCACAATCAGACTGTTGAAATATATATATTTGTTGCGGAAGATAAAATATTTTCGTGGATATAATCTGTCTGTTGTCGCGAAGTTTTAAATCAGACATCCCAACCCTGAAATTGTCCCTCCTGTAAGTAAAACGCTAGGAGGAAGCACCTATATTTTTTCTATATACATAAATAGGAAAAGGGGGAGAWTAACATCAGTGGCGAAAATCCTTTCTATAGTCAAAGACCCAGAAAGACAAATATAGATCCCACGGAACACCGGTATTTAATCACCAAACTCTTATGGAAGTGAAATTTCATTTATGATGCACAGATCTAGTAYTGTTGGTGTCTAATACACTGATTAAAGGATACTCTAAGTGATTATAATAGAAATTACTTTTTACAGAAAAATTATTGTCCTATTGTACCCTTTTGTAGATTATATCCGTATAAACTCATAAGTTTAGATTTTCGGAATTCTGTTGGGTAAGAGGATATTGAATAGTTCTACACCTACTATTTCACAGAATGAAAGTAAGAATACCCATACAAGGAAAAATATTAGAATTATGAAAATAATGTGAATTTCGGCATTCGAGACATTCTGGTTACATTTATGCTAATTTCCGTTGCTTTTCCAAACCCCGAAACCCCGAAGGATGTTGGTCCCACATCCTTCCACTTTTTTCATTTTCAGAAGTTGTTGTTTGGTATTTGAAACACCGAAACCCTGAACCCTGAAATCCAGAAATGTTAGTTCCACATTCCTTTTCGCAATTTCAGGAATTGTTTTTGTTTGATGTTTTGGCTTTTGAAATCGCGGGATTCTGAACCCCGAAATCCTAAAGTGTTGGGCATTTGTTTTTCACATTTGGGAAGTTTGTTTATGTTGATGTTTGGGCACTGAAACTCATGAAGTCCCGAACCCTGAAACACCAAAATGCGGGTCTCACCTTTCCTTTCTCACATTTCAGAAGTTTGCAGATGTTGTTGTTTGGGTACTTCARCTCATGAAGTCCCGAACCCCGAAACTCCAAAATGTGGGCCCCACCTTTCCTATTCGCATTTAATAAGTTTGTGTATGTTGATGTTGGTAACTGGAACTCACGAAGTTCCGAACCCCRAAATATCGAAATGTGGGTCTCACCTTTCCTTTTTCGCATTTCGGAAGTTTGTTTATGTTGATGTTGGACACTGGAACTTGCAGAGTTCTGAACCTCGAAATCCTGAAATGCGGGTCTCACCTTTCTTTTTTTTGMATATTTTGAAGTTTGTCGAACTTCAACTCACGAAGTTCCAAACCCCGAAAGCCCGAAGCACTAGTCCAACCTTCCCTTTGTTTCTCATTTCATAGTTTTGTATTTGTTGATGTTTGGCTTCTATACTCGCGAAATCCTGAAATCTGAAATCCCGAAGTGTTGGTCACTTTTCACAATTTCGGGAGTTGTTGTGTGTTGATGTTAGTTGTTGTATTCGCGAAATCCCGACCTCTGAAATCCCGAAATGCTAGTCACTTTTCGCGATTTCAGGAATTGTTGTGTGTTGATGTTGGTTGTTGTACTCGTGAAATCCTGAACTCCGAAATCCTGAAGTGCTGGTCAGTTTTCGCAATTTCGGGAGTTGTTGTGTGTTTATGTTAGCTGTTGTATTTGTGAAATCTTGAACTTTGAAATCCCGAAATGATGGTCACTTTTCGCGATTTCGGGAATTTGTTGTGCATTGATGTTGGCTATTGTACTCGCGAAATCCTGAACTCTGAAATCCCGACATGCTGGTCACTTTTCACGATTTTGGGAGTTTTTGTGTGTTGATTGGAGAATATTCCTCCTGATTAGAGGTATGGAAGTAACATACCTATTTACAAGTCACTCGTATAGTTAAATCAGTGCTGGTGTTATAGACATCGTCAAATAAGAAAGTATTGGTAATTTTTACAAGACTTTAAATAACATTGAAGGGAGGAGTATACACTTATTGTATCATCGAGTAGGAAGTTTTAAGTTGCATAGTAAAGACAATCAATCACAGTAAGGTCTCTAACAAACTTTTAGACTCAATATTTATAACAAAATCTTACTTTCTTGAAATCTCGAAACTTTTCATGGATAAATGTACAAAAATAAAATAAAATTGTGACAGTTTTTTAGGTACATTACATTGTTCCTCTCTAAGATGGATATGGAATGCTATGTGCCCCTATGTGGGGTTAGGAATCCCATGAGTTGGGTGTGCCCATGATATGGGTGTGTCATTCCTCTCTGAGATGGAGATGGAAGACTATGTGCCCATGTGGAGGGAAGATGCCCATGAGATGGGTATGTCATTCTTTGTGGGACAAAGATTAGATGATGTGTACCCATATGAGGGGTGAAGAATCCCATCTGATGGTTTTATTGTTCTCCTTTGTGTAGAGAGTTGAGATGATGTGATACCCCAGGTGATTCTTGTGTGAGACTCAGTGAGATAGAGATATGTTGAGTAGGACGTTCCTTTGGTTGAGCACAGGTGGACGTGATCCTAGTGGTTGAGCACTAGTGAGTGTGTATCCTGAAGATTCTCCTCTGAGACATAGTGAGATAGAGATCTATTGACTTGGACGTCCCTTGACGTGCCCCTAGTGGTTGAGCACTAGTGAGTGTGTGAGATCCATTGCTATATTGTTTAAGATTTAGACTTAACTATAACCATAATTATGATGTAAAGGGTACAGGCCGGCCCCACCATAAAGTGAAAGATAATTAATATAAAAATTAATTAATATGGTAATTATTAATTATATTAATTAATTAATAATATATATTAATTAGTTATATTAAAAATAATTAATTATATTATTAATTAATATGGTCAATAGACACCACTTTTGATATGTCCAGTCTAATATAAATAAAGGTGATTCCCCCATTGAGGAAACACAACACACATGTGAGTTTGTAAATTTCATCAAGTACTTGTTCTAGGGCTGAAGTCCACACCTCTCTTGGGCGCTAGACTTATTAGTTTTTTGAGCACCCTTTTGTGTGCTAGGTTTATGGTGTGGGAGGTCTTTCTCTTGAAGAATATAACAAAGTATTGGTTGGGTTTTCTCCCCTTGTTGAAAATGGCTTCCTAGGATACTTCTCGTGTACTTGTTCATGGTATTTCTTCTTGTGGTCTTGTTTACTGCAACAAATTGTTTATGGTGTAACTACAGTTGTCTATGGTTCAAGTAAAATGCTAAAATTGAAATAAATGCATGCTTGAGCCTAGTATAGTGAAAACATTAACAATATTGTCCTCCTCCATCTCACATAAGCACCTTTCCATACTTTCCACTGTGTGTTTCTACTTCAACTTTCAAGTCTTTAAACTTTGAGAGGGTATAACATTTTTTTTAAAGTAAATAAATCCATATTTTCCTGCTAAAATCTTCAATAAACATGAGAAAATAAAAAATACCTCCAATTGATTGGGTTTGAATTGGTCAACATAGATATGTGTGAACCAATTCACGATGTTCTTTTTCTCTACTTGAGGATGTTGGAAAGTTTTCTTGCTTATGCTTTCTAAGTATACAATTTTCACATGGTTTGTGCAATGCCCACTTTCACTATGGAGCTCGTGAGAATTTGTTCTTATTTTAGAAATTCTTATTTTTTTTTACACTTGTAAAAAATGATAGATAATTTTGATCTTCTAGGTTAAGGTTGATTACATCCTTATAATACCTTAATTTTATTTTTTCCTCTAACTCTTTATCACACCACATTTTCTCCTTAAATTTTTATTTGATGATATTTTTAATAGTATCTTTATTCTTCAAAATGGTGTCTTCCATGATTCCCCAATATTTTATCCAAGACCGGACATCTTTATGCCATCCTCGCTTCAGTCAATGGTTGTTACGACTCAAATTTGAAGCAATTTTATAAACCCTCTTGTCTTCCATGTTATTTAACTTGTTCTTATACATTAGGTGTCTATCCATAGCCATGCTCTCAATGGGGGAGAGGCTTGTCTCTAAGAGGAGGATGGAATAGGGCGTATTTCCTTTAATTTTGAGATTATAGTTTATAAAATTATTTTGTATTTTCTCTATCTTTATCCAAGATTCATGAGAGATACTACAACTCGAGACTTCACATACATAAACAATAAAAGGTGTAAGTAGAGTCTCAAATAGGAGTTTTTTTAATCCCAACTCCAAATATCAGTTGATTTACAATTGTTTTGAAACCCATAATAATCTTTTCATTACCAAATCGGTCTTTTTCTCAATGTTATAATTCTAGTTGAGCTTGTGGTGAATATCAATTCCAAAATATTTGTATGAATTCACTTCCTCTAATTTGTTGATATCATATATGAAGGTATCATAAGTGATATTATTGTGTTTAATAATCATTACCTTAGTGTTATCAATATTTACAGTCATACCCATATTGGAGAAAAAATCCTTAAGATTTTTAGTTTCTTTTCAAGATTGTGGAGAAAAATTTCCATAAGAATGATATCATTGGCATAAAGAAGAAGATTGATTGCTATACCAATGAGAGAAGGTCCAACAAAAAATTCTTGTCCAAGCAATCTTCTAACTTGTCAATGTATATGCCAAAAAGGGCAGGGGACAAGGGACAACCTTTTTTGACTCCAATATTGCAGTAAATCCATTTCAAACTCCCCTCATTGTTTTTAAACTTAGCAATAACGTTCTCATACATCCTTATTGCAACAAAGCTCAACTCAGGAGGAAATTTTATCTCTTCCAACCTATTCCAAAGGTTTTTCCTAGGAATCATGTCAAACGATTTTCTAAACTCAACAAAACAACAAAAAAGATTGGTTTTAGTATGGTCCATAGTTGAATGACATCTCTTAAACCCAACATGGCCTTATCTCTTTTAACATGAATTTTTAGCCAAAAACTAATCTTCTTTTCCTAAATAATTCCATAAAGCATGGCTCAAATCAGGCTAATCATAATCTTCCTATAATTAGAGGGAATTTTTTGCTCTGAATTTTTAAAAATAGCAACAATGAGGCTTTGCATCTAGAGTTTATGGAATCCCTTCTTAATTTCTAAATTGAAGAGCTTGTGTGTGTGAGGGATAAGGATAGGCCCTCTGATTTTAAATATTTCATCTTGGTAGCCTTCAATATCCTTAGCTTTCCAATTTGCAAGACCCTTAACCACAAACTCTATGTCATCTAAAGAAAAAACTTCATCCCCTATAGGGTCAATAGGAATGGTGTCCGTGGCATTAACGAACATGTAAAGTCTTTTAAGTTAGGAATTCCAATCCCTTAAGGGAATTATATTATTTTCTTTAGTATTGCAGTTTAGAATTTGGCTCCAGAACTTCTTAGAATCCATCTCAGATAATTGTGAAAGCTTCTCTATCCTTTTTGTGAAATCCCCCAAAAATAATATTTTTATTTTTTGTGTGCTGGAAAGTTATTTCTGTTTTTGGGAAATTCGAATCTGGAATTTTTTTGCCATTTATGGCAATTCTAAATTTCAAATTTAGAAATTGTATTTAATTACTGTGACTATTGGGTAGAGATCTGTTTGGACTCAACTAACTATTTGAATATGACACTTGTATCACAACATAATATGTATATTAACTGCAGGAGGACAAATGGAACAACCATGTTAAAAAATTAGTTGACCATAACTCCATGAGTGGGGAACATGTTGGAACTGCCTCTAGGCTGATTATGAGAAGTGGCAAATTAGAGATTTGGCCACTGGCAGCCCCTAAAAATCAGGGATTAAGAAGCTGTGAAAATCCCCAAAGGAGGGAAAAAGACCTGGGAAAAATGGATAAATAGCATATGCGAGGAGGCAGGACATTGCCAAGTATGCTAGGAAAAATATTGAACTCTCTTGTTGTTATGAACATTGCAGATCGAGTGTGAGGCAAGAGGATCCTACTGAAACAKAATTGCCTTGCTGTTGTGAGCACTGTTGATTAAGTGTGAGGAAACAGAATAACTATTGGAGTTGAAGGACATTGTCGAGGAGGAGTTTCCAAGTTCACCCTCATGGATTCATGGTCAGGCTAGGGGGTGAATTGGGCAAGTAGATCTGGCTGCCCTATTCTACGGTTGGGAGGAACATGGTTGTTCCCTTTGTCTTCCTACGGATTGGATTCAGATATGTTAAATTTTCCCCCCTCTATTATGAATGGCTATGTCTTTTGATGTTATGTATATATTGAATCTAAACTGGAATAAGTTACCTTCTCTGTCTGTGTGACCCTTTTTTTTTACATTTGGTGTATTGTATTTAATTAAATCGCATGTGTAACGAGTTTCTTCCCACTTTATGTTCAAATGTTTTATCCAATACTATGTATCTAACAATATGAAATCAATATATTAGATGTGTATAGAATGACAAAATTCGGGAGTTAAAGAATTTTGGAAACCCATTTTGTTTTGTTTTTTCTAGATGCTAAAGCAATCTTGAGAATCGACGCTTTTTAGAGGTTTTTTCTTTCCTTGTTTCTTTTCAGAGCAGGCTACCCTCTCCTTAGTCAAGGTCTATGACGAATTTAGAGATTTTCCCTTTTAGAAAACCTTTATCCTTTTATATCCTTCGATGCGTGTAAAATTCTTAAGTCTTGATGCTTTCGGAATTCGGGGATTGTTGTATGCAATGGTTGGGCATTTGAATCCCGGAAAACCCGAATCCTGAAATCCCGAAGTGGTAATTCCACAACCTGTCACTTTTCAAAAATTTAAGAATTGTTGTGTTATGTTGTTTGACATTTGAAACCCCGAAACCCCAAAATGCGGGTCCCACCTTCTCTTCTTTCGCATTTTTGTTGGAAGTTTGTTTATGTTGGATGTTTGGCATTTGAAACCTTGAAACCCTGAATACCGAAACCTCAAAGTGTTGGTCTCACACCCTTTGGCCTTTCGGAATTTGGGAATTGTAGTGTGCTATTGTTTTGACATTTGAAACCCTGAAACCCCAAAACCCGAAATTCCGAAGTGTTGGTTCCACACCCTTTCACCTTTCGAAATTCGGGAACTGTTGTGTGTTGTGGTTCAACTTTTAAAATCCCACAACCCCAAACCCTGAAATCCTGAAATGTTAGTGCCTTTGTTTTCACAATTTCAGGAATTGTCGTGTTCTATTGTTTGACATTTAAAACCCTGAAACCCCGAACCCCGAAATCCCAAAATGTTAGTGCCTTTCTTTCGCAATTCGGGAATTATGGTATGTTGGATGTTTGGCTATAGAAACCACGAAAGCCCAAACACCAAAATCCAGAAATGTGGGTCTCACCTTTCCATTATCGCATTTCAAAAATATGTGTATGTCAAGGTTTGGACACTGGAACTCGCGAAGTTTCGAATCCAAAAATCTTGAAGTGTGGGACCCACCTTCCCTTTTTCCTCTTTTCGGAGGTTTGAATATGTGGTTGTTTGGGCAGTTGCACTCGCGAAATCCCGAACTCTGATTTCCCAAAGTACTAATCACCTTTCGCTTTTTCGGAGTTGTAGTGTGTTGATGTTTGACTTTTGTGTTCATGAAAACCCGAACCCAGAAACCCCGAATCACTCGGCATCTTGTCTCAATTTCGAGAAACAATGTGAATTGATGTCCAATGCTTGTACTCGTGAAGCCTTGAATCCAAAAATCCCAAAATGTTGGCCCACAAGTGTTCCATATTTCGTATTTCAGCAAACCACACGGTCCTATATTTTGTTTGACACTTGTGATCACCAAAACATGATTGACCTCTGTTATGTTTCACAAATCGTAGGAACCTAGAAGACACTTATTGTTATGGGAATAACTCTAATAATGTAATGAATGGACTGGTAAAATGACGTTGGAGAGTCTTCATCCCGGATAGAGGTATGGAAGTAATAAACCATTTTACAAGTCGATTGTATTGCAAACAGAGGGTACTTTTTCTATGTAGGGTTTTGGTCATAAAAACCCCAAGGTTGCTTGTGTTGTTAAGACCATGGTAGTGTTATAGGTACTGGCAGATAAGAGAGTAATTATAAATTTCAGGATCTTAATTAAACATTGAAGTGATGAGTAAACGCTCATTATAACATTGATTAGAAAACTTAAGTTGAATGGTAAGGACACTCGACGACAGTAAGGACTCTAACAAACCCTCAAACTCAAGCCTTCTAACATAAAGATTACTTTCTTGAGATCTCAAAAACATTTCAAGGATAGATGTACAAATAAAAAAAAATTATGGTGATTTTTGAGGTACATTACACTTTTATTGATACAATACATTTTTTCCTTTTAATTAAGGATTTGTACATGTTGATCTTATCGAGTTTTAAGGACTCATTAGAAGCATCCCTAATGGTTTTTCTAGCAATTTCGCATCATTTATCATAGCAAGCATGGATGATTTTAGGGGCTAAATTTCGCCCATGGGCTAATTTTCCATGGTTTTTCCAAAAACAAGATTCGCTATTTTAAAAATGATTCACCCAAATTCTATAGGATAAAATTATTTTACCTTAAAAATCGTCAAAATTTTATAAAAATTATACAAAATCCTTAGAAATTTGAATATTTTTACAAAAATATCACCGATCATTTATAGTTGGCAAATGAAGGATTGGTAAGATTCGCCAAGGTTTCTACATTTTAAAATAAATTTCCATCCTTAAAATCATCCCTGATAGCAAGGGTTGGTTGTTCTATTATTCCTTTTATAGGACACCTCGAAAGAGAACTTATTAATAGAAGTGGAAAGGGTAGTTGTAAAATTATGATAGAGTTCTTCAATGTTGTCCTTATAAGTTAGGCTATTTAATTTACTATTTAAATCCTTTAATAAAATGTCAACCTTACTTTTGTGAAATCGCAATTTCATTGGATTACTAGAATTTTCTTCAATGGTGCTCTTGTGCATGGCAAAGTTTAGAGTTTGGCTTAAAGGTTTATGATGAGAGTTGGGTTCATGGTAATTTAAAAGGTCAAAAGTTCATATTTGGTTGGAAACGAGGATATCAGATATAACATAATCGATGACACTAGTACCTATGCTATGAATACAAGCTATCTAATTGGATTTTGCCACTCCATTAGTGCATTGAAAATTATTAGGTCTTGAAAGATGCAGATCTTGATTAAATAAGTACCAAACAAATTCTCAATTAGGTATTCATTGATTCTTTTGTATCTATTAGATAAAACAAGGTCTTGATCTAGCCATAAAGGATTATTGTCAGAATCATTCATTAAAAGAGTAGCTTGTTTGGTTGTAGTTCTAGCATTAAAGTCTCGTAGAAGGAGAATATTACCTTCATCTTTAAAACTATAAATATATTGTTCTAATTTATTATAAGGACAATTGTTATCTCGATTGTTTTTTTTATAAAGAGTAGATTTAATAGGTGCAAAATAGAAAATTGCTATATACAGCTTCTTAGTATTCGTGTCTAAAATTTATATCCAAATGTATTAATTCATAGGGTCAATCTTATGAAGTTGAATGTGAGGATAAATGCTCTTTCTAATATAAATTTATGCCTCCTATCCCTCTACCATGGAACTTTTTGATCCATGCTGACCACAAGACATCCTTCTATATTGGGGATCTTAGACTCCTCATGCTCCTAAGTTTCAACTACACAAATAATATCAATATCACTCGGGATCCAACTTATTGTAGGACCTTTATCCCATGGAAAGCCATGATAGTTCCAAAAATGTATGAGTGTCCCAAATTCCTATTTATTATTATCCTTGTGGTCTTTATCCCTAACAATAACTTTTTGATTCATAATTATTGTCCATTTTCCTTTTTTCTAGGCTTCTTTTACCTTTTGAACTTCCTTCTTTAATTCAACTTGGTCTTGATGAATGAGGTCTTCATTTATAAATATGGTTGACCCTTTTAAGCTCTGAGATTTACTGAGTATATTATATTTATGGTGATTACAACTTACTTTGACTGAGATCAACCTATCCTTGTCATCAATTATTTTTCCTAGCCTATTTGCTTCTATGAGGTAAGTTGTATCAATTTGTGATTTATTATTTAATTATTTAATTATTATTGCTAGCTTATCTTCCTCTTCTTGTTCTTTTATAGAAAAAATAATGCCCTTCAAGATTCTTTTATTAATCTCATAGTCCACCATTTAAATTATTTTATCCATTTCCTCTTTAATGGGTTTCATATCCAATTTGTTTTTTGATATATTGATATATCAAAATATATCAATATACTAAGATATTTTATAATATATTACCACCTCTTTAACCAATACATTGTTTCAGTAATCTATTAATGGATGTTATTGAAAATTGAAAAAACAAAATTGTTATATTAAAATATTTTATGATATATTAATATTATAAAATATATTAATATATATTAAAATATTTATTTTATATATAGATATTATTTTTATTATTAATTTATACAATTTTATATTGTATTGATTTTAGCATAATTATTTCTATTTTTATTTAATAATAAAGTAAAAATTATATTTATTAAATTAAATAATTAAAAAAACATGAATTTTAATTTACAAATTTGATAAGTTTTTTTTTTTTTTTTTAATTAAAAATAGATATATTTGTAAAATTTAATAAAAGTATTAGTATTCAATATTTGATATTTGAGGTATTCAATATTTAATGAGTGATAGCCACACGAACATGTTGTAAATTTTCAAACTCTTTTTTTTATTATGTGATTGCATTAATCACTAACAATTTTTTTTTTAATATTATTATTTTAATTTTAATATTTTGTTAAATTTTTAAATAATAATATTATTTTCATTAATTTATTCTATTATTTTTTTCTTAAGATTATTGTTATTATTTAATTGTTTTGTTAATTATTTTTTAATCAATATTATTATTTTAATTTTTTAAAATTATTATTTTGATTTAAATATTTTATTGATTTTTTTAAACAATATTATTGTTCTTTTCATAAATTTATTTTACTATTTAAATTTTGTTAGTTAAAATTTATTTTAATATTCAAACTCTTCTGGTTAAAAGAGAGTTTTTAAAATTTTGATGTTATATATGTTTAATTTAAAAATCATTTACACTTAAAAAAATAATTTTCTTTTAAAATTATTACAAGATATAATATTATTGTTTTTATATATTTATTTTATTATTTATATTAAAATAGAAGTTAGTTATATATATATATATATATATATATATATATATATACAAAATTGCCTTTTACATACATGAATCTTATCTAAAACATATATATAACAAAAAATTTCAAAATCAATAGCTATATCCTTTATATTATTTTAAAGTTTGACTTTTATATGACGAAAAAATCAATTTATGATAAGGTGCTTTATTTTTTACAACAATTTAATTACATGAAGAATAAAACACTTCCTATAATTACTTTAAATGTTCATAAATGTCATACAAGGTTTAAAGAATATTTACTTAAAAATTCATCGTCTTAGTTAAATCATTGAAATATAATAGAAAATAATTGTATGTAATAAATAAAGTTTAAAAATAAAATGGAGTTATATTAAAGTTGAAAAGTAAAAGAAAAGTTCAAATATACAAACAAACCATTAATCTTAAATTACAAGGTAAAAATCTACATTTTTACAAACAAATAAACAAAAATCAAAAATCAAAAAATCAAAACTCTTTTTATTATTTATTATTTCTTAGAAGAAAGAAAATAACCTAAAATACTTAAGTAAAAAAAACTTCATAAAATAAAATAACTTAAAATAGATAAGTAAAACACTTCATAAAATATCTGTGACTAATAAAATATATTATGAGAATCAATTTCCCTTTCATTGTGATGTTTATAAATATATTTAATCTAACTTTTAAAACAATTGTAATAAAATTGAATTTGTCTCTCCATTATTATTAACAACAAAAAATTATTTTAAATATAAAATGAAAATATGAAATCATAGTGAGATTGATAATCAAAACAAAAGACTATTACAAACAAACAAAAAAATCCTAAATTAGAAAATCAAAGCTTTCTCTTTATTGTTATTAACAAAAAGGAAAAAAAATATTATAAATACAAAAACCAAATTCAGACGGAGTTTATAGTAAAACAAAGGTTGGGAAAAACCTAAAATATATAGGAAGTAAAAAAGAGTCTATAACATATGTAGGACTACTAAAATAAAATATGAGAATAACTTTCATTTTCATGTTTCATACAAAGTTTAATGTAATTTTCAAAAAAATTAGAATAAAGTCAAAATTATTTCTTCATTATTGTCAATTTTCTTTAAAAAAGTAAATACTAAATATTTTTGATTTCTGATAATACTAATAAAGCTTAAAATAAATATTGCAATTATAAAAAAAAAAATTCATAAACTTTTTAAAGAAATAAATACTAAATTTTATTCATTATTATATACTTGAAAAAATTAATTTCTTATAATGTTAATATCTATAAGTTAAATCTAAATTATTTGGCCAGAAACAAGCCAATTTTCATTAAACTTCAAGGAAGAGTGGAAATAATTTTTTTTTACATTAGAGTTATATGAAGCAAAGTGAAATGAACATGTTTCACTTTTCTTAAAAACTGAATGAAAAGTTTAGACATTCTAACTATCCCAAGCAAGAAGAAAGTGAAAATATTGTTTTCCTGTGCATGGGTGAAATGAATCAAACCCGAAATTGTTGGTTAGATATTTTATTGTAATGCCCATAAATCTATATCTAAGCATTGTTATCCTCACATGCAATTATTTCTTAACTAAAACAATATCTTATTCAGCATAATATCGATCTTCATACCAGCAACTTCAGCAATTTAAATTCATCAAATATTAACGAATTCATAGCAGAATAAATAAATGCATAATTCAGCAACGTACCTGGTTTTGATGCTATTTCTATTTCCATCTACCTTGCTACTGCTATTTCTCTCCTGCTATCTGCCACACAGCCCAGTCCTGTTGCAAATACATAAAAATTTCCCAAAACTATTGTCCACCCTGCCAACTAGGAAAACAACCTAGCTCCACGATATCTACAGATATCCTGGCCCTCCGAGCCTAAAACCTCTAGCAACCCTGGTCCACTGTGTCAATCCAAACACAAAATTTCTCCCTCTGTCCAATACTCAGAGTTCTCCCCAAAATCATGGCCAACTTCCCCCCGTAGAATCCCCCTCCTCCAAACTCCTTCCCCCCTCTTATTCGTCCTCCACCGCCTTCCTTTCATTAACTCCCCCACCAAATACCTTATCGCATTATTAAATACCTTATCCATTCATTTAAATATATTATCCATGTATTGAATATGTTATCCCTTGTGGGATACGTAACTCAATTTAAACATTATATTTTATTATCCAATTCTTATTTAATACTTTATTAATTAATTAAATTAATTATTAATTAAATCAATCATTAACCATATTAATTAATGAGTTAATTATACTTAAATTAATCATAGTCAAGAATAACTAATTAATAACAAATAATTAGTTAAGGTTATTTTAATAAATAAATATAGTTTAGCTAATCTTTTAGGATTATATTATTAAATTAATTTTACTTAATAATCAAGGGTCGTTACATACACCCACCCTTCAGGAAACTTCGTCCCGAAGTTAAGGTATCTTATGGTACAAAGAAGAAGAACATGGTTCACACATTCATAACAAGTAACCGACATTATTAGTAAGTAAATCAAGAAAACTCATACATACTAGTGTATATGTACAAGAAGTGTATGTGTAGCTAGTACATACAATTCTCGTACATTTACTAATAATCAAATTGTCATCCTTTAGTATTTTATGTATGCATCCAGTCCAGTCAGCAAGACTAGTCTTTTAAAAAGACAACAATCATTTAATTGTGTGAGAATTCATTTAATCCCAATTGTTCGGTTCAATAATTTTATTTTAAACAACCGTGGTTTAGTTACATAATAATGAATATTCATATATACACATTTTTCTTCATCAACTCCCACCACAAGACAGATCTCCATATAATCTCAACTATTCTACTCATTCTTCCTCCCTAACCTACTTCCAACTCCATTCCTATCCGTCCTATGCTAGACTATCTTGAAGCGTCAGCTATACTGACCTAACTCCAAATAGAACCCATAAGTGGAAGTGTCGGTATCTCGACCAAGATTCCCTAGTAGGCAACTGATAGTCCTCATCACACGTCTTGGGGAGCGTCAACCAGCACCGTCCTCCCAAGACTTTAGGTTTCGGAGGATACACGGTGGGAAATGCCTCCACCCCTCCTAATCAGATCGAGGGTTCACCCTTAAGATGCCCCACCCTACAATGGAGGATACTCGGTGGGAAATGCCTCCACCCCTCCTAATAGAACCAGGGTCAACACCCTATAATGGATTATAGAGTGGCACCGTGTTACTAGAGGTTTTGTCATTGTTTATTCGGTTTTGGGCAGTGTTAGTACCAAAATCATAGAATAATCATGCATTAGTCCACATATCATAGCAATGCATCCAAATCAATATAATTTCCCACATATTATTCATACCATAATGTTTCTTAGCAGTGGTCCACATATCCACTTTCATCATCATTATCCCTGGGCTATTTCATAGCCCATAACATGCAGATTAGTCTGTAACACAAACTCATACATTTCCATGCATTATCATCATGTAATTGCATACTAGCATCATTTCAATTTGGTATCCTTGTACCGATATGTTAACATCAAAGTTTTCCAATTAGGAATAGCTCTCATAATATTCCATAATACAATTTCATCACCCTTTCACAAGATTATCATTTACTCAAAATAGATTCCGTCGTATCCAACATCATTCTGACAGTATTTAAACATTCATTAAATTCCCATTCTCACAATATGTCGCATCATATACATCATCATCAACAACATTTAAACATTTGTAAAGTTTACATTCACATAACAGATTGCATTACATGCATCATCCTCAATAACATTTAAACATTCGTAAAATTTACATTCAAATAACAGATCGCATTACATGGATCATCATCAAAACACTTAAACATTCGTTAGGGTTCATAAATTTTAAAGTTTGAGGGTATTACTTAATAGTTTCACTGTGACTAGAAAATGAAGTATATAGTCCTCAAGTAGTCCTGGCTGTCTAAGTCAAAAGGTGGTGTTACATACACCCCACCTTCGAGAAACATGTTCTCGAGGTGGTCAAA